>JASIRB010002809.1:0-70422 GCA_030323885.1 Branchipolynoe longqiensis
GGTAGATATACTGCTGGGACTGATACAAGCTGATCGTGAAGGCAATTGGTACCTGCATTTAGCAAGTATCAAGGACATGATTCCTTGGTGCTTTGCAATGGACAAGACCAATTACTCTCGCTACTTACCGCTGTACTATGCGCAGATGACACAATTAGAAGAGATGTGTCCAGACCTCTATACTCATTTTCTAAATGGTGGGTTCTCTGTTCAACTTAGGCAAGCAAACCCTTTTGCCAAGATTGCCATTGACCAGACTGTAGAGGAGACTGTAAACAAGGACACACAAACTGCTGGTGGGACCAAAGGCTTTAGCCTAAAACATAGTGCACTGGCACATTTTTACCTGACAGCTGAACACAGAGCTGAATCTATTTGACAGCTTCGAGACCTTGTATCAACATCTGGGCAAAGTAAACAAGGACTTGGTCATGCTGACCTCCAACTATCAAGGGTCAAGAGGGACGAAGCTGATGTGATGTCTATTGTTGATATGCTAGAAAACAACTGGACAAACCCATTCTCCAATCAACCGTCCGATCTTGTGAGTCTGTCAACTGGTGCTGCAGCAACATCAGCAGTAATGAATGATCTGCTCAAAGCTCACCACAAGGGTGAAGAAGCTTACAAGATTCACATGGAAAGGCTGGAGAGAGGGTCAGGATTTTATGATCCGATCAAAAAACTGAATTTACAAACATTCAGTGCCTTACACACAAAAAATGTTGTCAAGGATGGTGCGAACAGAGAAATGATCTTGAAAGCACACAATCGTGTTTTCGGACACATGCTACTGATTGCTCAAAACAGAAAGTTGGATATGAAAGACGTTTGAATATCCCCTGGGTCCGAAACCATGGGCATTAGCAAATCCAGATGGAACAATGAAAAAAACAGGGAAAGCAACATTAGGCAAACATATCGAGAAAGAAATTGTGAATGTTGAGTTACCACCTGGTTCTCGGGCAACAATTGTTGATGCCATGGCAATAGTACAGATGATTCACGGTGAGAATCTGACCTTTGATGAACTGTCTGATACAATCTTGAAGAAAGTTCTCAATGATGGTTGGGGTAGTGGGCGAATTGATGTAGTGTTTGATATCTACCAAGAGCAATCAATTAAGACCGCCAAGCGGACAAACCATGGTTCACGGCATGGAATCATGTTCAACCAGATAAAACCTGAATCAAGAACTGGAAACGGATCTTGGCTAGTACAGAAAGCAAAGCCAAGCTCACCGCATTCCTGGCAGAGAATTGGAAAGAAATGCGCAGGAGGGACAAACTTGGCAAGATCATATTGATGCTAACCTCGGATGAAAGATGTTTCAGGGTAGCAAAGGATGATGTGATGCAGATCGTTGAGCTTAGATCCACACATGAAGAAGCCGATACGAGGATGATGATCCACACAAAACATGCAGCTGCAAACTATTGCAAGGTTGTGGTGATTTCTGAAGACACTGATGTCTTCGTAATCCTCCTCTCCCTCCACTTGCAAATAGATACAAGGATCCTATTGAGAAGAGGAAAAACGAATGCGATGAGACTGATAGATATATCAAGGCTAGGGACAATACTCGGCAAGGATGTATGCACTGCATTGATTGGTGCCCATGCATATACAGGGTGCGATTCCATCAGCTCCTTCGCTGGGCAGGGCAAGGTCAAAGTTGTCAATTTGATCTGCAAAAACCAGGAGTACAGAGAACTGTTCACAGCCTTTGGGCAGGAATGGCATGTTACAGAAGATATGTTCCAAACCCTACAAGCATTCACTTGTAGCATGTATAGTTTGAATACAAATATTAAAGACGTCAACAAACTCAGGTATGAAATGTTCCAATCAAGATAAGGTGATATGTCATCTGGACAGCTCCCCCCATGCAAAGATGCATTAAGACAGCACGCAAATCGTGCTAATTACCAAGCTGGCATCTGCAGAAGAAGTCTACAGAGCTCACCCAAGATACCAAGCCCAACTAATGGACATGGGTGGAATGTAGTAGAAGGACAACTAGCAATATGCTGGGTCACAGGAGCACCAGCTCCAGATGTTGTTCTTGAATTGATGTCCTGTAAATGCCCTAGACGTTGCGATAAAGACTGTCCTTGTGTAGCAAATGGATTCCACTGCACCCATGCATGCAGATTACTGAACTGTGCTAACATGCAAGAAGAGGATAAGGACCAATCAAACAATATGGATGATAGTGACAGCGACAGTGACGACGATTGAAAAATCAGGTTCGACAGTAAGAGCCTATAGATATATGCTGGGTTTACATAGCAAAATGAACAACCTTTAGACATAGGTCTACCATTCGAGTAAGTAGCATATTTGTAATGTAGGTCCAGATTGTGGCTTGGTTAATTGAAAACTGCTTAGAGACAAGTCCAGAGCATTTGTAACAGCACCAATAATGTGTTATCACGTTTATTGATTTTCAGCCTTAAGGCACATTTTTTATTAAAGGTCAAGGTCAATTCCGCTACTTTTTGCACTGGAAAAGTCTATAGTAATTAAACACAAAGGCAAATGCATAATAACACAACTTATTTTGCTTGTGTACCTATAATAAACATGGTTATTCAATTGCTAAGCAGACATATCGTGGATTGCTGGAGATGTAGTATTGCCCCTACCCCAAACTGGTGAAAAAGGCTATTATAGTATGATGTTAAATATGTGTCTATGGAATCAAATAAAGTTGAAATCTATCTAATGTAACACTTGTTATGGATGCCTAATAAACCCCCCCCTATATGATCCAACATATAATGTGACCAATATGAATCCTGGCCTGAATTGGCGTACAACTTATTAACATATATCATGAAAAAAAGTGAAAAATGTGACTTTAAAAAAAAGAAATCTATAATTTCTTAACAGATAATAATAACCAAATATGAATAATCATATATTCCCGGATGCAGAATGTTATTAGCAACATTTTAAGCCATTTTGCATGTTGATAGGTCATTCTGGTGAGAAGTTATGCAAGTTTTCTTGATTTTCTCCATTTCCATGAAATAACGGTGGCCATCTTTAAAGATGGCCACCAAAAGGGCATTTGGCAAAGTGAGCCGGAAGTCCATCAACTGATTTTGGACACTTCAGATATCAGGCTAACCAAAAATCATCGTAGGAACTGTTCACCAAATTGGTAATGAAATTCGGTCTGTCACATGGTCTATGATGCCCAGTACCCATCAGAAACAATGGGCCTGAAAGCACCATTGCCTCCACATCTGACACCATGTACTATATGTTGATATCGACACTGTGAGTTCTAGTTTGCAACTGTCTTTATTTAGAACGTTCTGTAGTGACATCACCCTGTGCCACACTGGGGGTGTTCGGATAACAACACAACTGGAACACACATACATTACAATTGGTTTGACTTGACCAGCGCGCCCGGTGCGTGCAAGGGCGCATACCGATTTTCTCCTGGGCGGGCTCCTCCCGTGTGAAGAAGAGGCGCAGGACCAGCATGTATGGGCAGTCCTCGTTTGTACTCTCTGTCCACATGCAGCCACCAGACTCCACGTTGCCGTTCACTATGGGCATGTGCACAGTCTCCACGGTCAGCAATTTGCCTGCAACCAAATACATATTCTCTCAAAATTGGACACCACATATTTGGTTTCCACGGTACGATATTGATAACAAGTCAAATAATTATTGTAGCCTCTGTGTGTTAACACTCGTTAAGTATTTTAGCACTATCCCACGAAAGATATCAAGAGTAGACTCATATGATTTTGTGCTAAAGTGACAATGTGAAAATGTTCATATTTAGCCAAACTTGTTTTCAAGTTTTTTTCTACGTTTTTCTTGTAAAACATAACCTTGTTTGCTTAACTGTAATCAATCCAATCTTGGTAGACTTTATTTTGTATGTTAAAGTGATGTTGTGGATGTGTATTTGATCTTCATGTTACACAAGTGATATCAATGTATTGCTCAATTTGTATAAGATCGAAATCAAAAAGTGAAATGTATTTTTGTCAACTCTGACATATGCACGACATGCAAACATTCATAAGAATATGGATTCTGGATTTATTTTGAATGTTTTTTGGTATTATTTGGAAAGTTTTCACTTTTGATTTCCATGTCACACTTTAGTGCCCATTTTCAGAGAATGACCCAGATACACAAGCTTTGTCATATGTCCCCAAAAAGAATTGGTGATCGTTCAAGCCCGTGCCTGAAAAATCGCCCACCCCTGAATTTACATATTTGTGTTAACTGTTAAAAATATGTCAGACTAGCAGCAATTCAATTTTCTTATCAATCTTTAGGAGATTGGTATGACTCGGCCAGGGTTCTAACCCAGTAGTTTGAATCCCATGACTTACCAGAATGGTAGGCAGACACTCAACTCATTTGGCCATCATGTCTGGTTACATATTAGTTTATTAGGTTTCCGTAAAAAATAAAAAATGAAATAAAAATCGAATAAAAAATGAAAAAAAAAAAGCAATGACTTAAAAAATTATATAAAACCTGAATTTCTACTAGCCCGCTGCATTCTTAACAGGTAAACAAATAAGAATTATGGGTCGTGTAATTTTAAGGACGGGGTGGGACCATCACCATGTTGGTTTGTTTATTTGGCATTACTGACAGGCTCCCCGCTGCCAGAGGCTCGGGCCACATTTAGTTGTGCCACTTGGTTACAAGGTGCCAACAGGTTACACTATGTATTGTTGTGACAGAGTTATGTGGTAACTCAAGCCGCATAACAACAACGGTTTGTTAGAGATTCGAGTAAGCATGGCACATGTAAATCATCTACATTCTGATGAGTCAAAGACTACTTACTAGTTCAGCACTGACAATTAAACGATCAAACAAATAAACAATTTACAAAATAACATGGCGGGGGTAATGACAGTGGGAATATTGTAACACAGCACCACACACTATGTTATTAACACAGTCGGTTACCGGTTGCAGAACTGCAACATTAATAAATCGGCCCAATCTTTGGTTGAAGATTTAACTTCAGTAGGGAGTGGTGTAGAAGCTGGGGACATCTTTACAACGTTGTAACGGTGAGGCATTGGGGCGGAAGCAAATCTCTTCGGTCCGGCAGTAGTTGAGCAGTAGGTCTAGTTGAGCACTTGTATCCAGTTGAGTCAAAGGTGAAGGGCCTCACCCAAGAACATGACTAACCTGGTCAGCGGACGAAGTGTGTCTGGGAGAAATCGAAATGGGCAGAATCTAAGAAAGAGAAATGAGGAGAGTTGAGTCAAAGGACTGTGTCTATTTGCTCTATGGTGACCGTCCAGCGAGCCATGGACATGGACAGAGTAAGAATATAAAGTGAAATGCCAGCGAGCTCCCCCTTCTGGAACTCTTTTCAGACATATCGAGGAGGAGCATGGCCGGCGGAGAGGTGATAGAGAGAGGTGTGGACAGAGTGCGGTCCGGATAGCAAGTGTCCACCTGTACATACATACAAACAACATATCAGATGGGAAGAGTAGGACGGTCCTAACATGTGCTCCGACCACTATCAAAAGCAACTACCTGTTAGGAAGCAGTCTCTATGTGATATATGAAGAAACGGTGCAAACATATAGGACGGTCCAAACATGTCCGTTTTAAATCGGCTCAGATTGATGTTTGTTAGTTGGGCATATGCTTTGTATACGCTTTGTATACCCTTTATGTACGCTTGGATTATGCTCAAATACGTTACACATAGACTATGCGTACGCTACATATGCTAAAGATACGCCGAAGGCGCGATTTCAGCATACGCCTAACGTATACCGGCATATCCCTAACCTATGCGTAACGTATACCGGCATATGCATAGCGTATGAGCAGCGTATGAGCCATACTGCGCCATACGCTGAAAATACGCTGAAAAACCATTTTCGGACAGACGGACGTACGACGGCGTATGACGTGATACGCCGGGCGTATACAATGTATGCTTAGCATATGTGTAGCGTATGCGTAGCGTATGCGTAGCGTATGCGTAGCGTATAGCGGCGTATGATGGCGTATACAACAAAAACTGATACGCCAGCATACGCTTACGCCATACGTCGTAGTGTGACAGGCCCATAAGTGGTAACCAGCCTGGTACAACCTACCTGCGCCATAATCCTGCACACTGATCTCCGCCAGCTGGCTGGAATGGATCGACTCCACAGTCTGAAGTCACGTGGTTGCCCTAAAAACCATGTGGCACTCACGTGGGCACTGACCTTCTTCACCCACATTCGATAGCCTTGGTGACATGACTAAGCTGTGGGAGCTGTTCAGTTAACGCTACGTCTGAGTGTCTGAGGTGGTTCTAGAACAGCGGTATCTGTCAATTCATGTCGTCTGAGGTGGTTCTAGAACAGCGGTATATGTGAATTCATGTCATCTGAGGTGGTTCTAGAATGGCAGTATCTGTGAAGTCATGTAGTCTGAGGTAGTTCTAGAACTGAGGTATCTGTGAATTCATGTCGTCTGAGGTCTTTCTAGAATGGCAGTATTTGTGAATTCATTTCATTTGTGGTGGTTCTACAACAGCAGTATCTGGGAATTCATATCATCTGAGGTGGTTCTAGAATGGCAGGATCTGTGAATTCATGTTGTATGTGGTGGTTCTAGAATGGTGGTATCTGTGAATTCATGTTGTGTGTGGTTGTTCTAGAATGGCAGTATCTATGAATTCATGTCGTCTGATGTGGTTCTAGAACAGGATTATGTGAATTCATGTCATCTGCTGTGGTTCTAGAATGGCAGTATCTGTAAATTCTTGTCGTCTTCTGCAGTTCTAGAACAGCCGTATCTGTGAATTCATGTCGTCTGCTGTGGTTCTATAATGGCAGTATCTGTGAATTCTTGTCGTCTTCTGCGGTTCTTGAACATCCTTAACTGTGAATTCATGTTGTCTGCTGTGAAGAAACTGACTGCACTATCGTTATTCGCTGTCAGGTTCATATGGAATTGTTTTGAATGAAGAGTACGGCGTTTGTCGTGTTTAGAGTTTCTAAGATGGAGACGGACTGGTGTGACGCACTGGCTGTGAGGCGCGGTATCTACACCCACACAGACAGCATTCAGTCATGTGGCCAGGGATGGTATATACGGGTATAGAGGTGTGTAGTGCATGACACCTGGTGCAGAGCAAACAACATTGTTGTTGTAAAACATAATGTTTGTCACACACAATGGGGTTATGTCAACTTTATCACAAATTATTGATAAAGGCAATCAATTTGTATGGATTATGACCACTACTGCACAGCTGCGAAAGGAAGTGCATGCGCTTAACCATTATGAACAGAATAAACAAACGATCACTAAACACACTGCCCCCAAATAAAACAATCAAGCACTCATCACATTCAAAAGGGGCTGTATTAAACCGTCACATTCAATAGGGTTGTATCAAACCACCACATTCAATAGGATGTATCAAATCATCACATTCAAAAGGGGCAGTATCAAACCGTCCCATTCAATAGTGCTGTATCAAACCATCACATTCAATATGGATGTATCAAACCATCACATTCAATAGGGATGTATCAAATCATCACATTCAAAAGGGGCTGTATCAAACCGTCACACAACACAGGGGCTGTATCAAACTATCACATTCAACAGGGGATGTACCAAACTGTCACTTTCAACAGGGCCTGCATCAAACCGTCACATTCAATTGGGATGTATCAAACCGTCACTTTCAATTGGGATGTATCAAACCATCACATTCAATAGGGATGTATCAAATCATCACATCCAAAGGGGTTGTATCAAACAGTCAAATTCAATAGGGTTGTATCAAACTGTCACATTCAATAGGGCTGTATCAAAATCATCACATTCAAAAGGGGATGTATCCAACCGTCACATTCAGTTGGGATGTATCAAACCGTCACATTCAATAGGGCTGTATCAAACCATCACATTCATTAGGGATGTATCAAACCGTCTCACCCAACAGGGGCTGTAATCAAACCATTACACACAACAGGGGCTGTAACAAACCGTCACACACAACAGGGTCTCTACCAAACCGTCACATTCAAAAGGGGATGTATCAAACCGTCTCACACAACAGGGGCTGTAATCAAACCATCACTCACAACAGGGGATGTAATCAAACTGTCACACACAACAGGGGCTGTGTCAAACAGTCACATTCAACAGGGGCTGTATCAAACCCTCACACACAACAAGGGCTTTATCAAACCCTCACACAAAACAGGGGATGTATCAAACCATCACATTCAACAGCGGATGTACCAAACCGTCACATTCAACAGGGCCTGCATCAAACCGTCCTATTCAACAGGGGCTGTACCAAATCATCACATTCAACAGGGGATGTATCAAACCATCTCACACCAGAGGGGATGTATCAAACCATCTCACACAACAGGGGATGTATCAAACCATCACATTCAACTGGGGATGTATCAAATCATCTCACACAACAAGGAAGTATCAAACCGAGACATACAACAAGGGCTATATCAAACCATCTCACACACAGGGGCTGTATCAAAGCTTCTCACAGAGAGGGGAGGTATCAAACCATCACACACAACAGGGGATGTATCAAACCGTAACATTCAACAGGGCCTGTATCAAACCATCTCAGACCACAGGGGATGTATCAAGCCGACACATTCAACACGGTGTAAAGTCGCCGGCTGGTGGTGTGGGTGGTGTGGACAAGCCAAGGGAAAGCAATACAGGTAATGAAGGAAAATAGGTGAAGAGTGAAAGTAGGAGAGTGAGACTCCTTCATTTATTACTTTATATAGGTTTTCTAGAATCCAAGATGGCAGTGGTCACATGGTTCAATCCACCAATCAGAGTACAATCTGCTGTATACAAGGCCTGTAATGTATATATATCGTGTGGGGATACCCCACCACGTGACAGGGGAACCTCGGATGGTCACGTGACAGGAACGTAGATAAAGCAGTTCTTAACAAGTCCTCGTGTTATCCAGACGTGTCCATTATTACATGGTGTCAGATACAAAGAACTCAGGATGGCGCTCACAGGTCTGAAACCACCAGGCCCTCTGAACCTAGAGGATAATATGGCCCTAAATTGGGAAACATGGTACGATTCGTACAAATTTTATGCCGCAGCAGCTGGAATTCATAACAAGCCGGAAAAGACGCAGTGCGCGGTATTCCTACACGTAGCAGGAGCCGAGGCCCAAAAGGTGTACAGAACACTGAAAAAAGACACAAACATCATCGACAAAATTCAACCGTTGGTGGCAGCGTTCAAAAAGTATTGCGAAGGCAAAACAGACATAACGGTCATTCGATACAACTTCAATTCGCTGCAACAAACAACACAGTCAATGGACACGTACATAAGAGAGCTGCAATACCGAATAGCGTATTGCAATTACGGTGAGCTGACTGAATCAATGTTATGTGACAGGTTAGTGTGCGGCGTCAAAGATGCCAAGTTGAGAGACCGTTTGTTGCAAACACCGAATTTGTCTCTGGAACATTGTTTGGAAACATGCCGTCTGAGTGAGCACCGATCAGGATTGTTATCAGAGGCGACAAAAACTACGGATATGGAGCAAGTCGATGCTGTCAATGTGCGCCATGTGACACCCGCCCCTGTGACGCCACATACACCAGCATGGGCAGGTCAATGCACATCGTCAAGGCCAGGCAGCGGCCGCACACAGTGTGGTAGATGCGGCTACGTGCATACACAAGGTCAGTGCCCGGCAAAAGGAAAACAATGCTCGAAATGCCACCTACTAGGGCACTTCTCTAAAGTATGTAAAACAAAGAGACCAAATTATGCAAGCCTAGATTTGATTCAAGTAGACGAAAATAATCCACCTCCGACACCTGACGAAAGTGACTTTGACGATGACGAAAATGATTTGTTTGTCGGATACATAGCAACGCCCGAAGCGGATGAGGCAAAACTATGGTTTGCCACGGTATCACTGGGGGACGAACAAGTGAAATTTAAATTGGATACAGGTTCACAAGCAAACATAATCCCTAAAAGCATCTATAACAAGCTGAGGAATGTGGTACTGGAACCGACAAAGTGTACTCTGGTTACGTTCTCCGGAGAACGAATTCATCCGGAAGGAGAGGCGCAAATCATCACGAACGGCGAACAGCTCAGATACCAAGTTACGGCAACCGGCTGCGCGATATTGGGAACGGAGGCGTGCAGCAAACTGAAGCTAATACGACGCGTCAACATGTTATCAAGACACAAGACTCCAGTGCAGCAGACAATACCTACCGGGACAGACGAACCCAATGCTCAAATCCTGGTAAAAAAATATTCTGATATTTTTGAAGGGCTATGGAAAATCAAAAGCGACGCTGTTATCCATATCGATGATACTGTACCCCCATGTATTGACCCACCTAGGCGAATACCGCATGCCGTAGCAGATCAAGTAAAAAACGAGTTAAAGAAAATCATCCGGTTAGGGGTAATCGTAGAAGAAACAGATCCCACCCCATGGGTTAACTCAATAACTATAGTAAAAAAACCTAACAAAATCCGCATTTGTTTAGATCCAACAAAACTAAATAAAGCCATACTTAGTAGTCCATATCCGACGAGAACTATAGAGGAAGTTATTGCTCATACTTCAGAAGCTAAATATTTTTCCGTCATTGACGCAAATAGCGGATATTGGCAAATAGAGCTGGACAACAAAAGTAGTAAATTGTGTACATTCAATACACCATGGGGTCGGTACCGTTTCACTAGGCTGCCGTTCGGCATAAAGACAGCCGGCGATATATTCATACATGAAATGAACCAAATTTTATATGGTTTGCCAGGAGTCAATGTTGTGACAGACGACATATTGGTGTATGGTGCAACAGTGGAGCAACATAATGCCCGCCTAGAAGCGGTTTTAAAAAAAGCGAGGGAAGTAAACTTAAAATTTAACCCGACTAAGTCCAAAATATGCAGAAAAGAAGTAGAATACGTAGGACATACATTAACAGAGTCAGGAGTGAAACCAACCAAAGAAAGAATCCAAGCCATCGTGGACATGCCGTCCCCAACAGATAAAGCAGGGGTACAAAGGTTTCTGGGGATGATAGGGTATGTCGGTAAATTTATTCCAAAAATGTCAGAAGTAGCTAAGCCACTGCGAGCATTATTAGAAAAGAACGTCGAATGGCACTGGCAACATGAACAAATAGGAGCGTTTTCATTATTAAAAAAATTATTAATGACCGCACCAGTTCTGCAGTTTTATAATGTAAAGAAACCAATAACCCTACAAGTAGACGCTTCCAAGTCAGGATTGGGAGCAGCGTTATTTCAAAATAATCGCCCAGTCGCCATGGCGTCAAAATCACTAGACCGAGCGCAGTCGAGCTATGCAGTAATTGAGAAGGAACTCTTAGCGATATGTTTCGGTTGTATAAAGTTCCATCAGTATATCTTTGGACAACAAGTCACGGTACAAACCGATCATAAACCATTAATTGCTATAATGTCCAAACCAATTCACATGCTATCTGCGCGGATGCAGCGAATGAGGCTTCGTCTGCAAAATTACAATATTGTAGTAACATATGTTAAAGGCATGAACATGTATTTTGCAGATGCCCTATCGCGTGCTCACTCCACTACCGTTCACCCGAATAATTTATTCGACTCAACTCTAGAGGTTGCTGAAATCGAGGTGGCCCCACACTTGATGCAGCATATTGCGAACAGTACACAAACCGACGAAACTTTACTCGAGGTGATTCGACTCACAGAACAAGGTTGGCCGGACAATAATAAAAGAGTGCATGTATTAGCAAAACCATTTGCCATGTTTAAAGAAAACATAACATATGTAGACGGTTTACTCTTTAAAGATAGCCAAATAATAATACCTTCTAAACTACAACATGAAATGCTGAGATTGTTACACGAATCACACCTGGGTATCGTAAAATGTAAGGAGTTGGCACGTGATAATGTCTTTTGGCCAGGAATGTCGAAACAGATAGAGGATATGGTATCGCGGTGTACAAAGTGCCAAGTATTGCGAAACAAAATCCATTCAGAACCATTAATATGCCATGAAGTACCTCAACTGCCATTCCAACGGATAGCTGTTGATCTGTTTCAAATACATGAAAATTTTTTTATGGTTACAGTTGACTATTATTCGAAATATCCAGAAGTGGTAGAGTTAACTTCGACAACCAGTGAGAATACAATCATGGCATTAAAGCAAATTTTTTGTCGTTTTGGAATACCCGAGGTCGTTGTGTCGGACAATGGTCCACAGTTCCAAAGTGCACAATACAAAGAATTTGCTAAAGAGTTCGGATTTCGGCCAGTGTTTTCGAATCCACTACACGCACAAAGTAATGGCCTAGCTGAAAGGTACGTGCAAACAATTAAGCGAATCATAAAAAAATCATCGACAGAAAACCAAGATTACAATATTGGTCTGTTAAATTACAGGAATACGCCCCTCAATAATATAAATGCATCCCCAGCACAGCTGCTACTTAGCAGAAGACTTAGATGCAAATTACCAGCAACCAAAACACACTTGCAACCAGTAGTACAACAATCCAAGTCGGAGGAGTTCAACAAGCTGCAGGAAAAACAAAAGAAATATCACGACAAGAACGCCGGTAGGCAACACAGTAGATTAAATATATATGACCACGTTCAGTACATAAGCCACGAAGATAAGTGGAAGCGTGGAAAGATAGTGCAAACAAACACACCGGGACCGCGAGATTATAAAATAAAGAATATAGAAGGAAATGTATTAAGAAGGAATAGGAAATATATAGTTAAGGTTCCAAGTAGACAAACAAAACAGACAGCAGGCACATTCACAAAGACACCCGACAGCGGAAGGCCGTATGGGCAGGTATCTCAAGGTGGTGATCCAGACACGGATAACTCAAATTATGTCAATCGATACGGTCGGGTAGTACAGCCAGGACGCAGGCTTATAACAGTCATTTAGCAGCGGTCTAACATACATTATAAGGATACAGTAAGACGATATAAACACCAGTATAACAAATACAATGTACATTTCATTAGGCTAAGTGTTCATGTTCATATATATAAGAGGGGGAGATGTAATGTATATATATCGTGTGGGGATACCCCACCACGTGACAGGGGAACCTCGGATGGTCACGTGACAGGAACGTAAATAAAGCAGTTCTTAACAAGTCCTCGTGTTATCCAGACGTGTCCATTATTACAGGCCTTGTTATGCTGGCTACAGTGCCTTGTAGTGGCCAATCATCCATAAATAACACCATGGGGGGAGGGGGTATGTGAGGTGACTCTTCCAAAGAGTATATCTAGTATATCTAGGAAGTGACACTCCTCCAAAGACTATTTTACTATACAATTTCTATACCGAATGAGTAATAGTTTTACCAACTTCACACATCCCTCATATGCCTTTGGTTTTTATATATTACCTTTTATCATTATATAGACAGTTTGTAATTTATTATAGTAATTTCACATCGGTCCTCATGCATTATATCGGAAAATTTTACAACGTACTCCGCCCCTCCACTTCTTACCACCTGCCCAGCAGCGTAGAAAGAAGTGCACAGTACTACGTTGTAGTTATATCACCTCTAAATCTCTCTTCATCTTCTATCAACCTAAATAATAAATTGAGTCTAAGTAGTCGCGTTAATGGATAAGGTATATCTGACTTCGAGAGAGTAACAAAATTTTGAATAAAAGAATTATTTATTTATTTTATTGTTTTGTGACGGTTTAGAGGTCGTTTCGCAACGATTCCAAGGCACACTCCAGTCACTTAGCATCGATCTTACATTAGTGCTTAATCGGATTTGGTATCTGCTGTCAATTAGTCCACATCAATACGCTTGTACAAGGCTTTTTGTTTTACCGAATGCTAAACTCGAAGAAAACCTGGGACGTTGATGGTATACGCGTGGTTGATCGACAGGTCTCCATAGGAATAACATTACGGAACTCAACCCAATGAGAAAACAAGGCCTAAGCGGTTTGAATCGATGACCTAGTTTCAGGAACTATTTTCTTGCAAATCAAGACCAAAATCTTCGATTTCACCAATTTTAAGTCATTTTGTGTCGAAATAATGGCAAAAGATAAATCAATATGTCTTTTTGTACCTCCTGTACAAAGATAAAGCATCAAATATCATTATTAACAAATATAATCGCGGCAAATAGAAATTCATATATACGACAGCGTTAACTCGGCGGCATAATGTAAACAAAGCAATGACAGTGTTTCTTTTTGAACTTCAAAACCATAATACTTATCTATATTATTAAATAATAATAGATTTTGTAAAGTCGAAATAATAATAATAGATTTACATGCTCTTGCTCAAGTTTAACCATACTGTAGTAGTATCAGAATCTTCTGTCTTTGTTGACGTCGATTTTTGATGTTAAGGCGTTTCCCCGGCGAAACGGCGAATTTGTATTGAATATAAGTGTCTCTGCGTTAGTTCTTCATGAACTCGCCAGTCTTCTTTGGTTGATATCGCCAACATGACCAGTTCACCCTCAGCATATGCGCTAGTTCTCCTGGAACTCAGCATTGTCCATCGCATTGCTGTAGTGAAATCATTGACTCAGTCAGCTATGCTAAAGTTCCTCGTGAACTCTATTGCGAACATAGTGACCATCAGCATATGCTGCAGTTCTCCACAAACTGAGCTTTGCGTTGATATTGCTGATATCACAAAGTCAATTTAATGTCAATGTTAATATTGCAATCTTCTCGAAGACCAATCCAAGTACCCATCAGCATATGCCTTAGTTCCTCGTGAACCTAGCATTGTCCCTCACACTGCTAAAGTGAAATCATTGACTCAGTCACCTATGCTAAAGTTCCTCGTGAACTCTATTTCAAACATAGTGACCATCAGCATATGCTGCAGTTCCTCTCGCACTGAGCATTGTCGATTGTTCTTACTGATATAATATCAATGTTTCAGGTCTTGTGATCCTGTAGCTCTCGTAGAAGGCAACCGATGACTTCTTCTTTACACAGAAATTATCGATGTAACATATCAATTATTATGTTTATATTCAATAAAATTATTCTAAGTATTTTTAAATTTTAAATTTAAATCTATAACCTCATAGATTATCTAACATCATTTTGTAAATGAATTTTGTAACGTCATGATCTCAGATGAAGAAATGATGATGGTGAAGCCAGGAGATATTTCTTCTCCTCTGATTCTGCCTCCTTCTCACTTTTCCTCATCCCCTCTTTCTTTGAGAGATATTCTAGAGTCAGAGGATGAGGAGAACTCAAAATTTAGGGAGTTACACACTCCTCCTCTTCATTTTACTTCTCCCATTTCAATAGCTATATTACATAAACAAAATAGTGCTCTCTCTAGTAGCGACTCAGCTCTAGAGTGTGCTAGAAAGCTGGTGGAGAGAATGGATATGCAGCAACACCATCATCATCAGCATCAGCATCAACATCATCAGCAAGATCATCAACAAGATAAATATGCTGATGTTGTAGCAGATGTTGAAAATGGGGTTGAAGCTGTTGATGAAGTTGTTGTAGATGCTGCTACTGGTGATGATGATGCTTCTACTGGTGATGATGATGTTAAAGTAACTGATGATGAGATTGTTGATGTTACTGCTACTGTTGATGATATTGATGATGATATTGTTGTTGCTGATATTGATGATGATATTGTTGTTGCTGATATTGATGATGATATTGTTGTTGCTGATATTCATGATACTATTGATGTTGATGATATATGTGGAGGGGGAAAAAAGCTAGTGCTTGAGGGAGAAGATGAGGGTTCAATATGGAAAACCCCTCATCTTATTCGAGCTTTTCGGGGAAAAAAACGAGAAGAACGTCGTAAAAAAAATGCATCTGCAATGAGAGATCTCGTTTCTTATATTCTTCCTCCTAAGAAAAGGGTTTATCATCCCCCCAAAACAGAGGATGATGCTGTTATCATGAGCAATAGAGAGGGGGAGATTTCAGAGAATGTAGAACTGGAAGGGGAGTATTTCTCCCTTAAACAAAGGAGAAAAGTGAAATTATTCATCCCCCTTAAAAAAAAAAGATCATTATCTCCACCTTCTTCTTCTTTGATGCGAAAGAAGGGGGTGAAAGTAAAACTTTCTTTTGAATGATGAAACAACAACAACTATTACATTTGAGTAGACTCTTTTGAATTAGGAACTGTTTATGATGTTGAAGAATATGATATTGATAGTGATGAAGATGTTGATGAAATCGATGGAAGAAAAGTAATATCCATGTAACTGAGTGAGACTAGATAAAATGACAAATGTTTTTGAAAACACGTTAGTTGTTAGACGGATAGAGAGCTATAACCATTGATTTGATTTGAATGTATGAACTTGTATGAGAAGGTAGTGGTGGAAAAGATGATGATGATGTCATGTGGAAAGTTCTAACCGAATGCACTCCTCCCTCCAAAAAAAAATAGAACTTTCATCAAGAGAAGGAGATTTCACTGTTTCCAACATGTGTAATGCGAATATTAAAGTGAGAGTTGATAATAGCGATGAAAATTCAACTAATGAACATTCAACTAATGAAAATAGTATTTTAACTATGTTAATGAGAAAAAGAAAATGTTGGGGAGTGTTTCTTATGATGTGCATATTCATTATATCCTTATTTTTCACTGTACACTTCCCAATGAAAGAAATGATTCAAAGTGAAATGTTGTCTAAAATGTTGAATAGAAGCCTTGAATATTATTATTCTATTCAACAACATCTTCATGTATAAAAATGTGGAATAAAAGTCATGAATATTATTATTAGTATTATCATTTATATTATTATTATTATTACTATTATTATATTCAACAGCATCATTTTATTAATATTATTATTATTGTTAAATGGAGAGCTATTGAGAGAGAGTATGAATATATTGATATTCAGTCGATATGAAAATAAATGAACATAACAAAGAGAAGTTGTTTATTTGTTTTGTTTTGATTTATTAAACAAAGATAGCGATTGATGGCATGAACATCTTTGATATATATATATATATATATAATATGCTAACAGTAAAAGAAGTAGTAGTAGTAGTATTAGTAATTTAATTCCTCTTCCTTCTTCTTCCTCTTCCTCAGACAAGTTTAGCCTTAGTCATCAACTGTGATAACTGAAGCTCCATAGGCAATAGTGCAACTCGAGTACAGATATCGCACTGATGGGGTTTGTGGGATGGAACATCACACTTTACCTCAAAGTCTCCATGAGGAAAGAGGAATGAGTGGAGCTGTTCCTTCAGGAACTTGTTTAACTTTTCCAGTTGTGCAACATTCAAATACAAGCCCTGCTTGCAGGGTGTTAGCGCCCTTTTCTCCACCGGCTTCAGCTTTTCTGAACTTAAAACAAACCATTTACGAAAATCGATGCGGGAACTATCGCGTTCAACCACACCAAATACCCCACGTCCAAAGTTAACATGGAAACCCCCAAAACGCCAGTCTGTTTTAGCTGTTTTGAGGGCCTGAAGTATGTCATCTATGCTCTCGAGCAGGATGGCGATGGCGTTTTCATCAAAGTCCATAAAATAACGATTGCTGCTCGTCAGCAGAGTCCTTCCATCAGGATTAACTGTTTCTGCTGACGGCGTTGCACTTCCCTGGATGTCATACCGCTTGCTACTGACATCCCAGCAAAGTCATCTCCTCCAGACCGAGTCCATAGGGCGATCTTTATACCAAGTTTTGCTCCTGCTCCTCTAATGCGCTCCACAAAAAACTTGATTCCCCAGCGGTAGGCTGGCGGCATCAAAATGCGAAATATCAATTCCCGGGGGAATAACTAAGAATGAAGCGATCTTGCGACGCTTCTTACACCTCAGCCAATTTTCCCCCTCCTCCTCCTCCTCCTCCTCCTCATTCTTCTTCTTCTTCTTCAACTCAATTTTCCGAGCCTTGAAGGTCTCGACTCCATCCTCAAGTATAGAGGGAGAGGGGGAGGGAACGATAATTGTTAACTCCCCCTCCTCTTCTTCCATCCCCTCACTATCTGAGGAGGAATACATACTCGTTCTCTTGAGATTGATAGCTCTCGTTAGTTCAAGTGACATATCCACTGCTGGCGATGCGACTGATGATGATGATGGAATTGTTATCGGATTCGATCTCGGACGCTTCAGAATGCCCTTCTGCATGAACATGGTGAAAGGTGAACTGATGAGAGTAGGGTGGTGCTCAGCAGGTTTTATATGCAGCGTCAAATTCGGTGATATGGAAATGAGGAGTATTCAAATCAAATGGGGTGGGAGTTCTTTTGGGTGGGAAGGGGTGGAGATGAGTGGGTAGGTGGGAGGGGGAGGTGGAAGGGGGGAGAAAGGGAGTGGGGGAATGTCAACTCATTTTCATCAATCATCATACTCTTCCATCCAAAAAACGGCCACTTCCAATGCATTCCATATGAAAGTATTCGAGCCTGGTTAAAGGCAAATGAAATCTCCATAAAAAATGAAACTTTATTTGGTAGTAAAATACAGGAAAAGTATCTATGTGCGTAGTTAAGAGCGCAAGAAATTAGATTATTATATTGAAAAGTGTCTGTGAGTTGTGGAAAATATTCACCACTAGTTCTATCAAAAACCCCAATCCCGCTACAATGAACTATAATATGAATGCATGCTCTATTCACATCTAATTGATCTCCTAGGGGGTGAGATTGAATATGTGAATAAGAAGGAGAAGAAGAATGATATAAAATGATATAATCAATATCGTGATTCTTTATCAATTGTTCAAAATCCTGCAATGTGGTAAGCAGGGGAAGGAGTTGTTTAGGTAGAGAATGAAATCTGTTTTCCTTCCAGACAGCAATGAAGTCATGAATATGATATTCATTCAAAGGAATACAAATACTTTGTATATTCCTATATCTTGTTAAATCCTCCATCAATGTGTGTTCGGTGTCGTGCAAAATAGATTGTATAACATGTCCTAATGAAGAAGGCATTATTACTGTAATGGGGACGTCATCATTCCAGTTAAACAAAGGTTAAATCAGTCCAAGCAAAAACAGATAACCATCCTGCAAGCAAAGTTCAACCAGAAACATGACGTCATCAATCCAGTCAAAAAAGGTTAAATGAGTTCAACCAAAAACATCTATCCATCCTGCAAGCGAAGGTCAAATGAGTTCAATCAAAAACAGATGTCCTTCCTGCAAGGTAGAACAGTGACGTCATCATTCCAGTCAAAAAGGTCAAATGAGTTCAACCTAAAATCCCGCAAACATGCAATGGGTAGAACAGTGATGTCATCATTCCAGTCAAAAAGGTCAAATGAGTTCAACCTGAACAGTGACGTCATCATTCCAGTCAAAGAGGTCAAATGAGTTCAACCTAAAATCCTGCAAACATGCAATGGGTCATCTAAGGTCACTGATGCCCATTGTCCCGCGGTGCAAACATGCAATGGGTCATCTAAGGTCATTGTACCGCGTCGGTCCTCTGACGGGGGACGATTACGTAATATGGACCCATATCGGTCCTCTCTATACTACTAATATGTGCCTCCCACATATGTCCATTACGTATTGTTCCAAAAAAGGGGCATATTGCTGGGAATAGTTGGGACTCGGAGACCAACATATTCCACCCCAGGCAATACCTCAGCCTAACCGGGTATCTAAAATTTGTCCTCAGCGAGACTGGCCCAACCAGGTACACGCCGTTTAGGGGACACCCGGCCTCCAGCAAAACAAATTCAATACCGGCGACCACTTACAATTTTTAACCAGCAAAACTGCTTGCCTTCTGCAGAGAGCAGACTGGGACCAAAGTCCAAAGACTTGGGGAGCATCCTACACATCCATCTCCTAATGCTGGCACCGGCTCCTTCTTCACTCCAATTTACGTATACAAGATAAATTTTGAATTGTTTAAATTTGATACCAGAACTTTGGTTGTAATGCTCGCATTGCGTTTGATGCGAGGGAAGGAAGAGACCCTCCCCCCGCCTCTCCTGCCGCCGTGCAGCATTCTCACCTGCCCTGTCATCCCTCCCTCAGCTTTCTCCCTCGCCCTTCTCGCCCTGCCCCGCCGCTTTCACAGCTCCCCCGCCTCTCGCCTTCCCGCTCCCTCCCTTATAAGGCCGCCCACCGGCCTCCCTCAGTCACTCGCCTCCCAGCCGTCCTCCCTGCTGCACCTCTTTCTTCTTCTTTGGCTCTCCACCTCGGGCGACGGACCTCTCCACGGTGGACGGACCCCTCCACGGCCGATGCACCTCTACCCTCTACCAACGCAGACGCAGACACTATGCCTGGCCGAGGCAAAGGGAAGGGACGCGGGGGAGTCCGGAGCGCCGCCTCGGGCACGCCGGGGGGGTGCCTCGCCAGCCCCCTCCGTCCCGGGCTCACCCCTGGCACCTCGCAACCGCCCCTCGGGCGACTGGGCTGCCGGCGTCGACGCCGACACGGCCGCCATCCTTCAGGCGCTGCAGCACATCACCGCACGCCTCGACACCCTCGACTGCGGCAGCTCCCATCGCGCCGAGGAGACGACTCCGGCCGCCACGCCCCGGCACGCGGCCTACTCCTCACCGCCCACCCCGGCGCCTCGGGCGCACGTAGTCGGGGGAGCACTCCCACCACCCCCGCATCAGGCACCGCTCCCGGGGGTGCTGCACCCGCAGTACGAGCGGTACGCCTGCCGCACCGTCCAGCCGCCGGCTCCCGGGCCTCCCTACGACCAGGACGCGGTCAACCACACCCCGGCATCCGCGGCCGACGCTGTAAGGGAGATCCTCGCGTCGGCCGAGGCGCAACGGGTGGGGAGGAGAAAAGGCATCTCCCCCGACTACCTTTTCCCCTCGGACCTCGTCGAGAGGGGCCCCCGAGCGGAAGCCGGTCAAGCGGGGGGAGGCGACCAAGGATGAGTACAGCCTCGCCCTCCTCACCCTCCTTAGCCACACTGCCTTCCCCGCGCACTCCCTCCCGGGCCTGAACCACCATGCCCTCACAGTTCTCCGCGACAACCTCCTCTACCCCTGGGCTACCGTCCGCCGCTACTCAGAGACCATCTTCACCTGGATAGTGGACGGTAGACTCCCCCAGGGGTGGCACGACCCAGTCGCCTTGAACATGGTGAGAATGGATGTTCTCACCATGCCCGCCCCCCAGGCCGTCCCGACAGCACCAGCCTCCCGAGACGCGGACCTTCCCCGAGGGGCACAGCAGCCCCGGACCCAACCGACACCCGCCTCACCTACAACCGAGAGGCTCACGGGGCTCCCTGCGCCGCCTGGAACCGCGAGCCCACCTCGTGCGATCGGGCCCCCGTCGGGGAGACCCACGGCGAGGCGGGGGACAGACACCGACACATATGCGCCTACTGTGCTAACGTGAGGCGGATTCTCACCATGCACAGCGAGGCCCTGTGCCTCACCAAACAAGCCCGTGAGCGCCAGACCCCGGCCGCCTCGGCGGATTTTTGATCCGCCGGCCTCCCCCGGCCGGCCCGGGGGGCCATATCTGGCACCTCACCTACACCTCTGCCGACAACCCCTTGACCACCACCGACAACCCCGTAACGAACACCGACCGAAACGCCACCCAGGACACAGCCGGGGACCATCACCTCGCGCCGCAGGCCCCAGACGCCGCCCACACTGACCACAAACCCTCCCTAGACACCACAGCCGCCGACCATCACGCCGACCATCGCGACCTCCACGACACCGCCTTCCTCAACCCCCCCGACCCTCCCCCGATCCCCACCCCCCCCAGCCCTAATGACTTCGCCGCCCCCCTCTCCGACCCTCGCCGCACCTCCTCACCACAGCTCTCCAGGGAGCGGGCCTCCCCAACTTTCTGGCCGCCCGCATCCCTGTCGACGTAGGCCCCGGACTCATCACCACACAGACTCATCACCTCACCCAGACCTTCACCCTCCTCAGCCTCCGCCGAGGCGCCGCCCAAGCCTCACCCTCCTCAGCCTTCTCGCCAGGGGACCCCTCGCCCCTCCCTGGCCCAGGCCCCTGGACCTCAGAGGCGGCCCACGCCTCGTGCCCCCGCCATGCAGACGGCCTCACTATGCTTGACCGGATCCAGCTGGAGCCTCGTACCCTCGGGCGCGCCTCGAGCCCTCTCCTCCGTTTTGGTGGAGGGCTCCTCGGCGCCCCTCCCCATGAACGCTAAGCTCCCCTGAGCTCCTAGTATAAGCTGTATTTTATCGCTCCTTATGAGCTTCCTCTCTTTGCTTTCCGCATTTTGTTTGTATAGCTTGTATGTTATGTTGAGGCGTTCCAATAAAGCGCCTTTTCCTCCACCCCCGCCTTGTCTTCTTCCTTTTCGTGCATCGGTCGTAATGCTCGCATTGCGTTTGATGCGAGGGAAGGAAGAGACCCTCCCCCCGCCTCTCCTGCCGCCGCGCAGCATTCTCACCTGCCCTGTCATCCCTCCCTCAGCTTTCTCCCTCGCCCTTCTCGCCCTGCCCCGCCGCTTTCACACCTCCCCCGCCTCTCGCCTTCCCGCTCCCTCCCTTATAAGGCCGCCCGCCGGCCTCCCTCAGTCACTCGCCTCCCAGCCGTCCTCCCTGCTGCACCTCTTTCTTCTCCACCCACCCACCCAACTTTCTCTCTTACTTGTTGGTGGAGGGCTCCTCGGCGCCCCTCCCCATGAACACTAAGCTCCCCTGAGCTCCTAGTATAAGCTGTATTTTATCGCTCCTTATGAGCTTCCTCTCTTTGCTTTCCGCATTTTGTTTGTATAGCTTGTATGTTATGTTGAGGCGTTCCAATAAAGCGCCTTTTCCTCCACCCCCGCCTTGTCTTCTTCCTTTTCGCGCATTATAAGAGCAATCCTATGGCTGGTCGACCCGTGCAGTATGCCTACCTACAAGGTAACTGCTAAGCAATGGTTATTTGTACTAGTAAAACCTTTCCGCCCCAAATGTGCATGAGCGCATCGGCGTAATACCATGGTTACTGTCGAATTGATAACTCCAATGTAACATTACATATACCACATAGTTATTATTAAATTTAATAAAATTGTCTGATTTAGTTCCGATTGTGCAATAATTACACAATATGGCCAAATTTAATAAAATTGTACGATTTAGTGTCGATTGTGCAATAATTACACAATATGGCCAAACTGCCAACCCTTTACGGAAATGCGCAAGTGCCCATTTCGCGTATAGGCTCAATACATAGTTGTCCTACAACCATAGACATTCACTAACTTTATAAGAGCATAGGCCGAAAGGCGTATTATGATAGTCATCCTACAACCATAGACATTTACTAAAGTTATAAGTGCATAGGCCGAAAGGCCTATTATGATAGTTGTCCTACAACCATAGACATTTATTATCTTTACAATTTATTTTTCTTGTACCAACCTTTTATTGAATGCGTACTGTTCCAAAAACCGTAGACATTTACTAAATTTTAAGAACTAAGGCCAATAGGCCTATACCTAAAGTTGTCCTACAACCATATACATTTAGTTTATTTACGATTACTTTCCCGTCCAGTACATGGTACTAACTGCGTACCAATACTAATATAGGCTGATAGGCCTATATTTTAATTTTTACCACTGGTTTTCCAGTACTGACCAATGGATTAACCGGGTGGTTGTCCTACAACTATAAACATTTTAATAAATTTGTAAGAGCCTAGGCAGAAAGGCTTATAATGATAGTTGTTCTACAACCATTGACATTTATTACCGTTACAATTTATTTTTCTGAACCCATATTTTATTAGATGCGCAGTGTTCCTACAACCGTAGGTATTTAATAATATTTGTAAGAATTAGGCCGACAGTTGTCCTACAACCATAGACATTGGTGACCTTTACATTAAATTTGTATATGTACCAACCTTGTCATCATCATCATGCTGTCGGTCGCGATGCGACAAAGACTGCTTTCATTACTTGACTGCTATTTTCCATAGAGGGCAGCCCCATCCGTTCGAGTATTTCCTTATTCGTCACTTTGTCCTTCCAGGTTAGCCTCATGATTGAACGCAGATGTCGCATCATGAAGGCATGCAGCTTTTTCGCCTGCCGTCTGTACACTGTCCAGGCCTCGGCTCCGTATAGTAGGGTGGATAGCACGATTGCGCGGTAGATCTTACCTTTGACCCGAATGGACACATGGTGGTTGTTCCAGAGTCTCTGGCGTAGTCGGCCGAAAGATGCGCTAGCCTTGGCCATCCTCCTCTGTATCTCAGCATCAATGCGTCCATCACTTGATATAGTGCTTCCGAGATAGGTGAATTCCGGAACAGAGTTCAGCTTGTTTCCGTCAACCATGATCTCCTCCTCTCGGGTTCTTGTAGAGTTGGGTTGGTACAGCACCTCCGTCTTCTTGATGTTAATTTTCAGGCCAAACTTCTTTGATGCATCGGAGAAAGCGTCCACTATTTTCTGGGTCTCTTCAGCAGAGTGGGCAACCAGTGCACTGTCATCTGCGAATAGTAGCTCTCTCACCAGTATCTGAGTAGTCTTGGTCTTCGCTCTGAAGTGTGCGACATTGAATAGGTCAGCGCTCTGTCTGGACTGTATATAGATGCCATCCCCCATGTCTCGGAAAGCCTCGTCTAGCATTGCTGATAGGAAGATGGAGAAGAGCGTGGGGGCCAGTACACAACCTTGCTTGACCCCATTGGTAACCCCGAACGATTCCGAGACTTCCCCTCCAGCACTAACGTTCGCCATCATTCCTGTATGTAGAGCCTCGATCATAGTTGTGAACTTCTCTGGGCATCCGTACTTCCTCAGTAGCTGCCATAGCCCGGTCCTCCCGACTGTATCAAATGCCTTAGTGAAATCGACAAATACCATGTACAGTGGTCGGTCCTGCTCAATGCACTTTTCTTGTAGCTGTCGGAGACAAAATATCATATCCACAGTGCTCCGGTTACCTCTGAAGCCACACTGTGACTCTGGAACTACATCAGGTGTTATGTGAATAGATAGTCTGTTGAGTAGGATCCTGGCGAAGATCTTGCCTGCTATGGAAAGAAGAGAGATTCCTCTATAGTTCCCACAGTCTGTTCGATCACCTTTCTTGTAGATGGTTACAATGCTGGCATCCTTCCATGCTTGGGGTACAGAACCCTCCTCCCAGGCATTGGTGATTAGTTGGTGCAGTCTGTTGAACAGATTGTCTCCTCCATGCTTCCATACTTCAGCAGGAATTCCATCACCCCCAGGTGCTTTGCCATCTTTCAGGCTGGCGATTGCTCTAGCCATCTCATCCATGGTTGGAATCTCATCGAGGCATGTTTTGGTAATGCGCTGCTGGATGTTGTCCAGAGCTTCGTGATCTATGTCACCAGGGACGTTGAGTAGCTTCTGGAAGTGTTCACTCCATCTTGCCACAACTCTCTTGCTGTCAGAAAAGGTCTCCATTCCATCTGTTGATTTCAGGTGAACAGGTCCCTTCTTCACGGGTCCCCACACTTCCTTCAGTCCGCTGTAGAAGCCCTTCATGTTGTTTCTGTCTGCAGCTCTCTGCAGCTCCTCTGCCTTCATTTCCCACCAGTCTGACTTCAATGCACGGGTGCATTTTTGTAGCAATCTGCAGGCATCTTTGTATGCTGCAGTGGTGGATCTAGTGTTCCTGGTCTGCAACACTCTCTGGTGGGCTTGGTCTCTTCTGCTCATAAGATTCTGTAGCTCCTGATTGTTGGGGTCGAACCAGTCCTGATGTTTTCTGTCTGGCTTGCCGAGATATGTTTTAGCTGTGTTGTATACAACCTGCTGCAACGCTGCCCATTCCTCGTCTGGTGTTGGGCTTTCCTTCTCCTCCCATTGTGCGAGAGCACTGTCCATCTCCCGCTCGAAGCTCTCCCTGTGACTGATGGTACTTAATTTTGCTGTGTTGAGCTTTGTCGGTTTATTTGTCCCTTGCCTGTTGTGTTTTTCTCGTATTCTGAATGCCACTTTTGACCTTTACATCAGTAATGAAGGAATATTCACTAAATACACTCATCATACAAATGGAGTTTACTTAAATACAAACTTACTCTGTATTCTATCCAACAACACTATCGGATAGAACATATGTTGATGTTCTAGGTTATGTAATTTCATCTAAATCATATACATACAGAAATAGTTACAAGCATGTGAATATTGATGAAAAAAGCACCATTCCTGGATTTCTAATGGGCGCTGCCTACTTTCAGCTCAAATTGTCCGAAATTAGCAGGTTTTCATCAAAATTACTCTGGGCTAATGATCAGTTTGATATATTTGTCTAAAAAATAAGGCACAATTTCAAACGCCATAGGACTATGCAAATTTAAACCACTGTTGTGAGCCTTGTCAATATATAGATTTGACGGGAGTCCTACCAGGGAGAAGTTGATTATACATGCATGCGCCACGTGGCCACTTCTGTGACGCATGCGTGATGCCACGTAAACTGGTGTGTCCGCCACAGAGGGCAGACAGCGATAATCTGGCGTCCCCATGTGTCACCTTGTTTGTGTAATGTGTTATTTGTATGCCTAGCCAGTGGATTCGAAGTCAGATAGGTATATATATTGTCTTTACCTCGGTACTACGCTCTGGCTACTCATAGTCCAGGGAGAAGGAAGCATATTCGGGTCCAGCAATTAGCATAATCTACTCACAACGGGAGGACGTTTGTTGAGTAGCTCCGGCAGTTTTTCTACATTAACTACTAAACCAACCAGGTTAGTATCGTTTTTGAATGGATACGTTGGCATAATTAATGTTAGCATTCACATACATCAAGTTTTTAGAATTGTTATTGAATATTAACTGATTTACAGGTTAATTACAATGTGTCGTAACATCGTTAGAACAATGCCACCATTGTTCTTTGTAATGCCACCCATTGCCAAACGGAGAGATGTTTGGCAGGAGCCACTTACATCGTTGGGATATATTCCTGGGTTTCCTTGAGGTTCCCCAAATCTGTTAGGCATACCTCCGAGTTCCGTAGTATAATTGTTACATTTACGGAGTCCAAAGATAAGACAGGTTGCAATATTAATAGCTATCATGATAGCCTATGCCCCTGCTATTCTGTATGGCAAGGCCCATATTAAATCACTAGAAATAGATAAGAATTTAGCATTGGCTTGCACTGAAGGGAAATTTGAGAGGCCGTTGGCTCACACTAAAGGGAAATTTGAGAGGCCCATGACCATCTCGTCAGAGGGTTTGCAAGATATTGGTCGGTGCATGGATGGAAGATGAAATTTCCGATCAGATAAATGTACTAGAGCTCAGGGCTATTTATTTGGGCTTATGTAGTCTAATCCACCTATCTAAAAATGGAGCTGACCCACGACTATCCGAGACTCATACCTCGGGAAAACAACAGTTATCCATCATATGTGACCGGTGTGTATGTATGTGTGTGTGGGTGTGAACCCAACTGATGACGTCATTGAGCATTTTGAGGGTGGGATACCATCTGCCACCCCCACCCCCCCATCATTCGCCCCCAGCGAACCCAATCGATGACGTCATTGAGCATTTTCATCGGTGGATAAATTTATTTATTTATAATATTTATAATATTTATAGATGACCTGCCAGGCAGTGTCTCATCAAACCTAAAAATATTTGCAGATGACACAAAGGTCTTTCGAGCAATAAAAGACGTAAGAGATAAAAATCTCTTACAAGAGGATATTCTGAAACTCTCACAATGGTCTGAGAAATGGCAATTGCCCTTCAATGAAAAGAAGTGCAAAATTATTCATTACGGGAAAAATAATCCTCATTACGCCTATATTATGCAGAACACTGTCCTGCAACAAGATAGCTATGAAAAGGACTTGGGTGTAACCTTCGACTCCCAACTCTCCTTTCAGAAACACATGAGGACTATCATCTCAAATGCTAACCAGAGAGTAGGAATAATTAAAAGAACCTTCCATCGCCTCAACAAGAACAATTTTCTCATTCTATTTAAGTCTCTTGTTAGGCCAATTTTGGAATACTGTCCACAAATTTGGAGCCCAATTTTTCGGAAAGATATTCTGGAGATCGAAAAGGTTCAGAGACGTGCAACGAAACTAGTTGCAGTTATAAAGGACTTACCCTATGAACAAAGGCTCAGGAAATTGAAACTTCCTACCCTTTCCTACAGAAGGAAAAGAAGTGACATAATTGAAGTATTTAAAATTATGAAAGGTTTTGATAAAATAGATATGAACCAATTTTTCACCTTGAATAAAAGAGAAGGCAGCCGGGGCCATACTCTCAAACTAGTAAAACCCAGAGCCGTTTCAAAATTAAGGCAACACAGTTTCTCAAACAGGATCATAAATATATGGAATAGTCTCCCACAAAATGTTATAGATGCCGGCTCAATAAATTCATTCAAGAACCGATTAGAAAAAGCATGGGCTGATGATATAGGGAAATTTGACCACTTATTCACCACATGCTACTAATTTATTCCTTGTGTTGCTAATTACTTGCACTCAAGCAAAAATGAGAGACAAATAAGTGTTCACACTTCCTGTCTACCAATCACTATATCACTATATATGTACCGAGGTAAGATTCGTATAACTATATTATATATTTACACATACATAATCTGCGCAGTTTCGCTGTAAACATGTTCATAATTATATTTTATTGTTGGTGATTTTGTTGAGTTTGGGGGTGTCTGTCGCCTACTGCAGCTGCCTTTTGTGAACTCAGGGCCGAAGCTAGAGGAGAGGGGGGGAAGGACTAGGTTCTTCGCCCTACCCCCACCCTCACCCCCAAAGAAAACCCGCCATATAACATTTCTGACATAGCTGGAAATGACATTTCGGAGCCTCGAGATTTAAAATAATTATTCGGGGGGCGGGGAGATATCGCCATTCCTCGGGCCTTTGGCAAAAAAGGAAAGTTTGTTTATTTAACGACGCCTTTAAAGCACATTGGATTTTATCATTTGCTATTTGATGTCAAACATATGGTCATTCTGACATATTTCTTTGGAGGAAACCACTACCAGATGGGGGGGGGTGTCTCCTGTTTGGAAGATCAGGAGATCCAAACCCATGAGTTTGTGGGTTCGAATCCTGATCGAGTCAAACCAATAGTAGTATAGTAGGGTTCGATTGAGCGTAAAATTACGTAATCCTGGCTCTGAGAGAGTCCATTGCACTTGATGACCCCTTCCGAGAGAGTCCATTGACCTTAGATGACCCCTACTTTTAGGGTGGGGGGGTAGGTTTGTCCTTAGATGACCCATTCATGAAGGGTGGGGGGTAGGTTTGTCCTTAGATGACCCGTTCTTGAAGGGTGGGGGGGGTATGTTTGTCCTTAGATGACCTCTTTGTCCTTAGATGACCGGTGTGTATGTATGTGTGTGTGTGGGTGTGAACCCAACTGATGACGTCATTGAGCATTTTGAGGGTGGGATACCATCTGCCACCCCCACCCCCCCATCATTCGCCCCCAGCGAACCCAATCGATGACGTCATTGAGCATTTTCATCGGTGGATAACATCTGCCACCCACACCCCCACCCCACCCCCCATCATTCACCCCCAGTTAACCCAATCGATGACGTCATTGAGCATTTTCAGCGCTACCATCTGCCACCGCCACCCCCTCAAGACCCGAAGCGATGACTTCATTGAGCTAGTTGGTAGACGCTTTCAGAGGTAACATCATATCAGTTAGTGAGGGAGTTTTGATGAAGTAACATCAATATTTAAGTGAAGAACAACATCAATATTTAAGCGAAGAACAACATGGGAAAACAGCAGGTTTGTTTACTCATATCTTATTTATTTATGTACTTATTTAAATTTAGATTATTTTTTCAAAATAATAAATATGTTGTAATACATATTTTGTATTTAATATATACTCAGCACAGTGAAATGAAATCGGATGTATATATATTATTTTTACAATAAATGTTGATGATATATATATTTGATTAATTTAAATTTATGTATTTTTTTCAAAATAAAAATATGTTGTAATACATATTTTGTATTTAATATATATATATACTCAGCACAGTGAAATGGAATCAGATGTATATATATTTTTTTTTTTACAATAAATGTTGTAAGATATGCAAGATTCGAGTGACTTCCTGTGTGTCGATTAACGGTGTCGACACGGCTGAACATTGAATTATTATATTATTATATTATTTAGTATATTATTTATTATTTACCAAGTAACCCATATCATATAGGATAAATTGATATGCCACGTGCCTACTGCGCTTTCTGCAGCGATACACACAACGAGCCGGTTAACGAAGCCTGCCACACACACTTGCCCGGACGACGAGCCACACGTTCAAGCACTCGATCGATAACCGACAAGATGGCTGAATGTGGGCAACCCGCGTTGGTCAAGACGGAGAAGCCGGCAACCCAAAAACCTGAAAAGGATATGATAGACATTGAGGAGCGGGAAATATCTGACTGGATCGCGGCGCTGAAACGACGAAAACGCCTGGCAGAGTTGGAGAAAATTGAGCGTGAACTTGAAGAGGAGGTGAGGGGACTGACCACGCTGCACAGTCCGCGCAAGCTGAAGGATGGATCGGCGGACCGGTCGATGCATCGCAACACAAGCAGCAACCGATCCCGGGGAAGGAGCACCAGACGCCGCTCGTCTTCGCCGGATCGTAGGAGACGCCGCTATCGTCACCGAGGATCAAGCTCATCATCGTCTGATGACCGGTCGGTCAGCCGCGAAAGAAAAGCGAGAAGTAAGTGGTCTTTACGTCGTCATGTAGAGGACGGGAAAGACATTAAAAAGCTCACCCCTTTCGAACTCATCGAGGCTACTGTTAACTGGGTGGTCGCTTCGAAGGAAACTGACGGCGAGAAACTTCTCCGCATCCTAAAACATTTGGGATACATTGCTGGGAAGGCGAAGTCTGGTACGTTCATCGAAAAGACTCACGTAAACTACGACAGAGCAATTAGGAAGCTTGCTGTCCTCGATGGTTACGAGGCCTTCTCCGCTGGTAACCCAGAGGTTGCCCTAAAATATTACGCATTTGAGTACATGCGGAAGCAAGGGGCGGGGGGAGGAGGCACATCTGCATTGAGTGGGAGCTCCAATCGCTCCAGGCGACTCTATGCCAAGGACGGGAAGAAACCCTGCTTCTCCTTTAATAAGGACCACGGGTGTGTGTAGTAGGGACGACCGCACTTGCAACTACGGACACTGGTGCTCCCTTTGCGGCAGCAAAGCGCATATCAGGACCAAGTTCCCTAAAGATTAGAGGTCTGTCGGCGGGTCGGCGAGACGTGTCCCGGTACTGTGTCCGGGAGATCATTGCGCTAATGTGAAGCCAGATTCTCACGTCAAGGTAAATTGTGTTGCCTACTCGACTCCGGCCCCCACGACTGACCTCCAGGCTCCGAAAATCTCGGACTATGTGTGTCCGGGTTATTTTTGTGACGTTCCTAATGTGTGCAGGGAAGGCGATGAATGCCATTCGCCGTCCAGGAGGATTCATGTTGGAAATGATCGTCCAGCTGTTCGATCCTCACCTGGTGAAGGAAATCGTAATATTGTTGGCCACAAAGAATTCTGCAGTCATTCGGTGGGCTATACCAGTGACGTTTGTGTTCCCACCCTTACTTGTTCAGACTGTCCCGCTACTATTGATAATCTGCATGCAGAGGTCTCAAACCGTGGATCAGCTACAAGGGCCATGCCACAATGCCCCATTATTGCCAGTGACTGGTTCTCTATTGTCATGGTGGAGGGTAATTTCCATGTAACCGCTTCTGATGCAGTCAACCATTCGGGTGAACTCGTTAAATTTGTAGTAACTAATTCATGTGTCAATGCCAGCTGTACCTGTATACACTACATCGGTCCAAACAGGGCGCAGCTAAAACCATGCCGCGCCATTTGCGAATGCTTCCTCAGAGGTGAAGTAGATCACGATTGGGAATTTATTATATACGGCTGTATTTTCGGTTTCAAAATTATAAATCCTTCTTGTCCCGCTAACTATCGCGCCGCAGCAAAACCACCCCGAGTTAATGAAGAGAAAGTTTTTATTGATAAAAAACTCTGTGAAGAGCTGAGCTGCGGTTACATTTCCCACGCAGATGCCGCTCCTATCTGCAGCCATAACATATTTGCTATTCCTAAGGCGAGTGGTGAGGGCCTCCGCTCGATAATTGATTGTAGCAAGCCGGCAGATAGGTCTGTCAATAACTATGTCGATGGTGTCGCCCAAACTTTTTCTTACCAAGGTGTGGACGATTTGGTCGACCAGCTTGAGCGCAATGATTTTATCGCTACAATAGACATTAAGGATGCCTACCGGGCCGTTAGCATACATCCTTCCGATCGCCCACGCCAAGCTATACGCTGGGACTTCGGAGGGGGTAAAGGTCCCGAGCTCTTCTTTGACAATCGCTTATGCATGGGCCTCTCTTCGAGTCCCTTTATTTTTAACCGTATTTCTGATTTCGTTGTGCGTTGTGCCAAGCGAGAGGGTGTCAATAGAGCAGTTAATTACTTAGACGACTTTGCTGTAATCGGCTCTTCCTTCAATAATTGCCTAACGAGTCAGTTAACAATTGCCGCTATTTTGCGCAGAATTGGCTTCTATTTAAGCTATCCTAAATTGCTAGCACCAGCACAGAGTACCCGTTTCCTGGGCATCGAAATTGACAGTGTTCACCTGCAGCTCCGACTCCCGCCTGACAAGATTTATAAACTTAAGACACAACTGTCCCTCTTCCTTGGTAAACGCAAAGCATCTCGGAAGGACCTGGAGAGGTTGGGCGGCCGTCTTGCCCACTGTGCGACAGTCGTCCGCGGGGGTCGCTCCTTCTCCACGAGGATCTATGACGCAATTCGGCAGCTGAAGAAGCCGTACCATAAGTTCAGGCTGAATGACGAGTTTAAGTCAGAGCTCCGCTGGTGGCTCGACTATGTCGAAACCTTCAATGGTTATGCTAAACTTCTCGGCTCTCACGCGGCTGCGGTCTCTGTCTACAGCGATGCCTCTGATTGGGGCTTTGGAGTGACCCACTCGGACGACTGGCTCGTCGGCTCCTTTAGCACTGGTGGGGGTGCCCTCGAGGCCGAGGTCGGTCATCATTACGCTGACTCTGGAGGAGTTTGCGCTGACACACATATTAACCTGAAAGAGATGTGGGCGGTGGTCGCCGCTGCCCGCAAGTGGGGCCATCGGTGGCAGGATATGTGCGCTGTCTTTGTCACTGACAACAATACGGTGCGGGCAGCGCCGGCCACCGGCCGCTGTGTTAATAAACAGATCATGAAATGGGTTAAGGAGCTTTTCTGGGTATCTGTCTGCTATAACTTCGACGTCAAAGCTGTTTATATTAAGACTAATGATAATATAACTTGTGACGCCCTTAGCAGATGGCGCGATCGGGCCAGTAGGAACCAAATTAGTCAGGTTGACAGCTCCCGCCGAATGTGATGGCGCACAACTTTGTATATTGGTCTGACGTAAACCCCCCCCCCACCCCCCTTTACTTTTTTATTTCAGGTTTAGCTGAGCTGGAGGGGGAGGTCAGGGAGATTTGCGACCAATTTTACTCCTCCAACTCGAGAGCTACACGATCAATGCGGGTCCGAAAGTACCTATCTTTCATTGAAGAGTTTGGTGGCCTCCTCTCACCCATCCCCTGCCCCTCCCCCCAGGTCGCTATGTATGTCAAATGGTTGTCCCGTACTTTAAAATATTTCTCAATTACTAACTATGTTAGCGCCCTAAACTTCTTTCTGAAGTCAGAAGGCTACCCCCCAATCGACTTCACTTCTCACCAAGTTAGAACCGTTTTGGGCGGGGCTAAGCGGGTTCTTGGATGTGCAGTTAAGCGGGCTGCCCCACTATTGCCTAGAGAATTGCTCATGATGTTTGACCTAATGTCTGACCGGGAGGGCCACGTGAGCGCTAGAGCTGCAATCTTAACTGGGTTCCGTGCTCTTCTTCGAAAATGTCAACTAACTGACTCTGAGTCAGCCTTAGGCGTTCGGATTTTGTTTTCCATAAGTGGGGCATGGTGATTTCTGTAAGAAGATCAAAGACCATTCAGTTTTCTGAACGAGAGTTGCTCATTCCCATGGTCAGAGTGCCAAACCGTGAGCTATGCGCGGTGTTCTGGGTTGAGAAACACTTTGAGCAGGTCAAGGTTAGCACGGACTATCCTGCCTTCCAAATTCCTTCCCCCACGGGGGGCTTCCGTCCTTTAGACTATGCTACTCTTCAGGCTACGATTAAAATGTTTTCCTCTGAAGCCGGTCTCGATGCAAGTACCTTCTCTTGTCACTCTCTTCGCAGGGGGGGGTGTACATTTCTCGCCCTCCAGGGGGCTACTATCGATGAGATTAAGGTGCGTGGAGATTGGTCATCTGATTGCATGTACAAATACATCTCCCGCCCTCTCTCAGAGTGCATTGTTGCCGACCTTAGAGTGGCCTCGGCCCTTAGCAATGCTATGTAGTAACTTCCTTTTTTCTGTCTGGGTGTGTCTGCGACTATGGAATTTGAGCCCAGCCAGGTGCATTTGATGTTATTCCTAATAAATATTGTACCCACCACTCTGCCTCTAGTGCTATTCTTACACCTACGTATATACAATGTATATATACAGATGTAAGCAAATACGCACTGTGCTTCCCCCGGCGGCGTGGGTCGGAACTAGCTTAGTTCACCGCCCAGCCGCCAGGTGCTTTACATTTTTTTTTTTTTTATAATTTTTTTTTGTATTCTATTTTTTTTAATACTTTTTTATATTTACTTTTCTCTTTTACACTACCTTTTATTTATTCCTTTTACCTACTCATTCACTTTGTTCTTCTATCGGTAGGGCATTTGAGCCCAGCCAGGTGCATTTGATGTTATTCCTAATAAATATTGTACCCACCACTCTGCCTCTAGTGCTATTCTTACATATTTGATTAATTTAAATTTATGTATTTTTTTCAAAATAAAAATATGTTGTAATACATATTTTGTATTTAATATATATATATACTCAGCACAGTGAAATGGAATCAGATGTATATATATATTTTTTTTTTACAATAAATGTTGATGGTGTATACTTATATTATATATATATATATATCCCCCCATCCTTCTTCATCCTTTCACCATTTTTCGTGTGACTCGTGTTCGAAGATCTTCAAGACTATCTCAAGTTTGGCGAAGCATCAGCGACTTGTATTCACCTGTCGTGCAGAGCTTCAATCGCTGGCTTGCATTCATTGTCGACAAACTTTCCGCTCCCTGTTTGGTCGAAGAAGACATGAGAACAGATGTAAAATTGGGAGAGTTACACCCACTTCAGCCCCTTCTTCACCTATTTCACAAATTGGGAAAGATGTTTCCACAAGGTCTTCTTGTTATAAGTGTGGAGAATGTGGTGAAGAATATTCATACATGAATGAACTACTACACCATATGAAGATGCATTGTGTTAAATGTTCTCTATGTTCTGTGACATTTGGAAATAGTAAACTTCTCAATAAGCATATGTGGTTATATCACCCTGATTATGTCACAACTCCGAACCCATCTTCTTCTTATTCTTCTTCTTCTTCGCGATTCATGAGAACTGATACTAATGATGATGATGATGGTGAATATTCTGCTGGTGGTGGTGGTGGAGGTGGTGGTCGTGATGGTGGTGGTATGAATGAAAAAACAAACTCTTTTAAAAGACAGAGAGATTCAAGTGGAGTATTCCAACCCAGTTCTGTTTCAAAATCTCATTCCGCCATTACTTGCGAGGATTGTGGTAAGCATTTCGCATCATGGCGTCATTTGATTTCCCATAGATGGATTCACGCTTCAGAAGGGAGTCAACCGCATCAAGAACCATGGATGACAGATTCAAATATCCCCCCACCTTGGGGAGAAGGAGAGATAATTGACATTCCTTTGCAAGTGGTTTATACAGAAAATCGTGACACTATTCTAGAAGCTCACAATATTGGAAGGGTTAGAGGTATCTATAATTTCCCCATGGCGGATTATACTGGAGATAGTTTGATATTAGAAGAACACATTCGTTGTATTTATGAATTTGAAAAGAACTCATTTAAGATAAATTTTGCTTTTGGATTAATTTTGAAATCGAATGAAACTGGTGAATATCGTTATTTTACCACTTATTTTAATTCAACAATATTCAATTTTCCACGCTCTGTTAATAACCTAGCCGATCTAACGTGCTTATTTGATCATATTAGAAAGATTGATGTGGAGCGTTTAATTCAAGCCGTGGGTGAGAATTCCAAATGGCACAAGGTTTACATTACTAATGTCAATTATTATGTTTTTAGAAAATCTTTTGTGATTGGGAGATCCAATTCCCTTATTTTTCCAGATTACATTAAAAAAAAACTATCTATAAATAACTTCCTAGATGCGGAAGGAATTAGTGAATCCCCAATGTTTTTTCCATTGCTTAGCTTATCATAGAGAGAGGAATATACATATGTTGCGAAGCATAGTTATGAAACTATGTGACAAATGGTTATTTTTCCTCAATCCAGTTTGGAATGAATTCCACAAGAGTAAGAAAAGGAGTTTTGCAGGCGTATCATTAGAAGATCTGCCAAATTTGGAATCATGCTTTAGTGTTAGTATAAATGCTTACTCTTTGCGAGAAGACGATTCATGCATATCTCTCTACTCCTGTCAATTCTCCTCTCACTCCCTCCCCCTCAATCTTAATCTATTCAATTCACATTTTGGTTATATCTCGAATATGGAGTCTTGGTCGTAATGCTTGCATTGCGTTTGATGCGAGGCGAGGAAGGGGGCCTCCCCCCCCCCCTGCCATGCCGCACCGGCTTTCTCACCTCCCCTGTCATCTTCCCCTCGGCTTTCTCCCCTCCGCGCTCTCTCTCTCCCCCGCCGGCTTTCTCACCTCCCCCGCACCTCTCACCTCCCCGCTCCTTCCCTCATAAGCCACCCGCCCGGCCTCCTTCAGCCATTCGCCTTCCTGCCGTCCTCCCCGCTCAAGCCTCTATTTTCTTTGGCACTACCTGGCGCTTCCCGGACTCTCCACCACCGATGCACTACCCTCGGGCACGGCACAGCACATCACCGATGCAGACGTACCGATCATGCCAGGCAGCGGAAAAGGAAAGGGACGCTGGGGAGTCCGGAGGGCCGCGCAGAGGACGCCGGAGCCCGTCTCGCCCCCATCCTCCGCCCCCTGCTCACCTCCGACCCACCGCAACCGCCCCTCGGGCGACTGGGCTGCCAGCGTTGATGCGACCATGACCGCCACCCTCCAGGCGCTGGAGCATATCACGTCCCGGCTCGGCACCCTCCACTGCCGCAGCAACCAAGCGCCCTAGGAGACAAGCCCTGCCCCCACGATGGCTCGTCTGGCCTACTCCTCGCCGCACGCCCCGGCGGCGTCGGCACATGTAGTCGGGGGGCACTGCCCCCGCGCCTGCCTCAACCGCCGGTCCCGGGGGCGGTTCACTCCCAGTACGAGCGATACACACGTCATGCCTCCCAGCCGCCTCCCTCGACCCAAGCTCCCGCGCCTCCAGTCTACTACCAAGGACACCGTCACCCACACCCCTGCATCCGCGGCCGACGCCATGAGGGAGATCCTCGCCTCGGCCGAGACACACCACCTGGGCAGGCGAAAAGGTATTTCGCCAAACTACATCTTCCCCTCCGACCTCATCGAGAGAGGTCCTGAGAGGAAGTCCGTCAAGAGAGGGGAGGCCTCGAAGGACGAGTATAGCCTCGCCCTCCGCACCCTCGAGAGCCACCCAGCCTTCCCGGCCCACTCCCTCCCGGGCCTCAACCACCATGCCCTCACAGTCCTCCGCGATAACCTCGTTTATCCCTGGCCTACCGTCCGCCGCTACACCGAGACCATATTTACATGGATAGCCGATGGTAGGCTTCCCCACGGCTGGCACGACCCAATCGCCATCAACATGGTACGAATGGAGGTTCTTACCATGCCCACCGTACCAGCCGCCCCCTCCGTTCCAGCCTTCCGAGCCACAGACCCAGCCCGAGCGCGACCCCAGCCACGGACCCAAGCCGACACCCGGGTATCCTATAACAGGGACCTCCATGGGGCCCCGTGCACCGCCTGGAACCGTGAACCCACCTCATGCGACCGGGCCGCCACCGGGGAGGCCCATGGCGAGGCGGGGGCCAGGCAGCGGCATACATGCGCCTACTGCGTGAATGTGAGGAAGGTCCTCACCATGCACAGTGAGGCCGTGTGCATGACGAAGCGAGCGCGTGAGCCCGCGACCCTGGCCGCCTCGGCGGATTTTTAATCCGCCGGCCCCCCCTGGCCGGCCCGGAGGGCCATCATCATGCTGTCGGTCGCGATGTGACAAAGACTGCTTTCATTACTTGACTGCCGCTCTCCATTTAGCTCTCTGCTGTGAGAGTTGCGTCCATGAGTCGGTCTTAATGTCTCTCAGCTTCAGGTTTCTCTTGATGGTATCTTTGAACCGGAGACGGGGGCGCCCTCTCTTTCTGTAGCCAGAAGACAGTTGAGAATAGAGGATCTGCTTTGGTAGCCTGTCTGATGACATCCTCATGAGGTGTCCAGTCCACCGGAGATTCTTTTTGATCAGAAGATCTTCCATAGAGGGCAGCCCCATCCGTTCGAGTATTTCCTTATTCGTCACTTTGTCCTTCCAGGTTAGCCTCATGATTGAACGCAGATGTCGCATCATGAAGGCATGCAGCTTTTTCACCTGCCGTCTGTACACTGTCCAGGCCTCGGCTCCGTATAGTAGGGTGGATAGCACGATTGCGCGGTAGATCTTACCTTTGACCCGAATGGACACATGGTGGTTGTTCCAGAGTCTCTTTGATGCATCGGAGAAAGCATCCACTATTTTCTGGCTCTCTTCAGCAGAGTGGGCAACCAGTGCACTGTCATCTGCGAATAGTAGCTCTCTCACCAGTATCTGAGTAGTCTTGGTCTTCGCTCTGAAGTGTGCGACATTGAATAGGTCAGCGCTCTGTCTGGACTGTATATAGATGCCATCGCCCATGTCTCGGAAAGCCTCATCTAGCATTGCTGATAGGAAGATGGAGAAGAGCGTGGGGGCCAGTACACAACCTTGCTTGACCCCATTGGTAACCCCAAACGATTCCGAGACTTCCCCTCCAGCACTAACGTTCGCCATCATTCCTGTATGTAGAGCCTCGATCATAGTTGTGAACTTCTCTGGGCATCCGTACTTCCTCAGTAGCTGCCATAGCCCGGTCCTCCCGACTGTATCAAATGCCTTAGTGAAATCGACAAATACCATGTACAGTGGTCGGTCCTGCTCAATGCACTTTTCTTGTAGCTGTCGGAGACAAAATATCATATCCACAGTGCTCCGGTTACCTCTGAAGCCACACTGTGACTCCGGAACTACACCAGGTGTTATGTGAATAGATAGTCTGTTGAGTAGGATCCTGGCGAAGATCTTCCCTGCTATGGAAAGAAGAGAGATTCCTCTATAGTTCCCACAGTCTGTTCGATCACCTTTCTTGTAGATGGTTACAATGCTGGCATCCTTCCATGCTTGGGGTACAGAACCCTCCTCCCAGGCATTGGTGATTAGTTGGTGCAGTCTGTTGAGCAGATTGTCTCCTCCATGCTTCCATACCTCGGCAGGAATTCCATCACCCCCAGGTGCTTTGCCATCTTTCAGGCTGGCAATTGCTCTAGCCATCTCCTCCATGGTTGGAATCTCATCGAGGCATGTTTTGGTAATGCGCTGCTGGATGTTGTCCAAAGCTTTGTGATCTATGTCGCCAGGGACGTTGAGTAGCTTCTGGAAGTGTTCGCTCCATCTTGCCACAACTCTCTTGCTGTCAGAAAAGGTCTCCGTTCCAGCTGTTGATTTCAGGTGAACAGGTCCCTTCTTCACGGGTCCCCACACTTCCTTCAGTCCGCTGTAGAAGCCCTTCATGTTGTTTCTGTCTGCAGCTCTCTGCAGCTCCTCTGCCTTCATTTCCCACCAGTCTGACTTCAATGCACGGGTGCATTTTTGTAGCAATCTGCAGGCATCTTTGTATGCTGCAGTGGTGGATCTAGTGTTCCTGGTCTGCAACACTCTCTGGTGGGCTTGGTCTCTTCTGCTCATAAGATTCTGTAGCTCCTGATTGTTGGGGTCGAACCAGTCCTGATGTTTTCTGTCTGGCTTGCCGAGATAAGTTTTAGCTGTGTTGTATACAACCTGCTGCAACGCTGCCCATTCCTCATCTGGTGTTGGGCTTTCCTTCTCCTCCCATTGTGCGAGAGCGCTGTCCATCTCCCGCTTGAAGCTCTCCCTGTGACTGATGGTACTTAATTTTGCTGTGTTGAGCTTTGTCGGTTTATTTGTCCCTTGCCTGTTGTGTTTTTCTCGTATTCTGAATGCCACTTTTGACCTTAGCATCTGGTGATCGGTCCAGCAGTTAGCTCCACGCATGGCTCGAGTACTGTGGATGTCCATCTTATCCCGGCACCTTGTGATGATGAAGTCGATCATATGCCAGTGCCTGGAACGAGGATGCATCCAAGTGGTCTTGCGTTCATCCTTCTGCTTGAACATGGTGTTTGTTACTATCAGTTCGAACTCAGAGCACAAAGCCAGTAGGAGCTCACCATTGGAGTTGCATTTCCCGATTCCATGTTTGCCCATGACCAAGGGCCACTTGTCATTGTCTCTTCCTATCCTTGCATTGAAGTCTCCTATCAGCAGTAGCTTATCCGTGTGAGGGATGTCACTGAGCGTACTTGCCAGCTGGTTGTAGAAGGCCTCCTTGTTATCATCTGGGTTTGTCATTGTTGGAGCGTACACACTGATAATTGTAGCAAAGTTGTCCTTGCTCAAAGGTAGTCTCATCGTCATGATTCTGTCACTTACTGGCCGTGGCATTTCTGTCAGCTTTGTGACGATGTCCTTTTTGATAGCAAAGCCCACTCCTGCCTCCCTTCTCTCTCCTTCGGGTTTGCCACTCCAGAAGAAAGAGTATTCCAGGTCATTGAGACTACCAGACTCTGAGAACCTTGTTTCGCATAGGGCGGCAATGTCGATGTTGTATTTTGCCAGTTCCATTGCTACTAGTGCCGTACGTCTTTCTGGTCGGTCAGCTGCTTCTCGGTCGAGAAGAGTCCTGACGTTCCATTGGGCAATTGTCAGTAGTTGTGTTGTGTTGCGTTGTGTTCCTCCTAGCTGATTTTCCGCTGTCGACGGAAGATGAGCTCGAGCAGCGCGGTCCTTGATAACCCGGGCGACGACCGAGCCGGTATGGTGTTTTGTGCGGTTGTACATTTCATGAAAGCTGCCTGCAAAAGTGTTGAAGTGCTGCTGGCTTTTGCAAGTTACCAGCGGCACTCTCTCGGGGAGCAAATAGAGGTTTCACACCGGCAAGAACATGTCAAGACAGGCGCAAAACTATTTGTCCCTGCAGTGGCTGGTCGGGAGATGTTGGGAGTTCCATACATCAACCGCCCTTAATGCTGCCACAGTGACATGGTTTTCTGTTTAGGGTTTGCTCCCTTAGCCTTCGGTTCTGTCAAGAACCTGTACCACAAGGCAGTGGTTTACAACTCTGCAAGGCAGGGGCGTCAAACTCCCTGAGGTATTGCTATACCTGCAATACCTGCATACCGGAGGGCCATAACCAACCTAAAACCTACACCCTTGCCGACAACCCCATCACTACCACCGACCCCGACATCCACGCCCCCACCAACCGCCACACCTGCCCAGTTAACGCCACCGGCCCCCAGTTGGAGACCCACCAACGGCTCCCCACACACGCGGCCCAAGCACGGAGCACTAGGCGCTGACCACCACAGCCCTACCAGCACCGAGAACACAGCCGGGGACCATCACCCCGCCCCTCAGGCCCCCAACGCCACCCACACCGACCACAACCCTCCCCCAGACATCCCTGCCACCGACCACCCAGCCGGCCCTCAGATGCCTGGTCACTCAACCACAGACACCACTACCGCCGACCTCCACCTCTCCCCCGGTGACACCGCCTTCCTCGCCCCCCCCGACCTCCCCCCGCCCTCGACCCACCCCAGCCCCCACGACTTCGCTGCCCCCCTCTCCGACCCTCACCGCACCTCCTCCCCCCCCCTCCCCACCCCCCCCACCACCCCGACTGACACCCTCGGCGAGCCGATCGCCGACGTCGTCGATCACCAGATCCAGGATACCCTCCCCGCCGCCCCCTCCTGCGGCCCCTCCCCCACCCACTACCGCCCCACCATCCTCTCCACCTGGCCCCACACCTCCGGCGAGGCGTGGGCCCGATACCCTACGTTCACCACCACCTATGCTGCCCTCCGGGAAGCGGGCCTCCCCAATTTGTTGGCCGCCCGCATCCCCCTTCCCTCTGGCCTCCACATACCCACATGGTGCGCCCGCCTCCGCGACTACCCCAACCCCGCTGTCCTCGACCTTCTGGAGTTTGGTTTTCCCTCCAACTATTCCGCCTCAACCCCTCCTCGCCCCACCTTCTCCAACCACCGCGAGCCCCCCGAGAACCTCCCCCACATACGAGAGTTCATAAGCACGGAGCTCGCCCCCGGCGCCCTCGCGGGCCCCTTCACCATGCCTCCCTTCACCCCCTGGACCCAGGTCTCCCCCATGATGACCCGCCCCAAGTCTGACCCCAGCAAGAGGCGGGTCATAGTGGATCTCTCCTACCCTCCAGATGCCAGCATCAACTCGGGCATCCCCCGACGAGAGTACCTCGGGAGACCCCACTCCTACAAACTCCCCTGTGTCGCCGACGTAGGCCACCGACTCATCAACGAGGGCCCCGGGGCCTACGTCTGGATGGCCGACATATCCCGGGCTTACTGCCAGCTTCGCGCCGACCCCCTCTCCTGCCCCCTCTACGGCATATGCCTCGACGGCCTAACCTACATCGACCTCGCCCTCCCCTTCGGCTGCCGCTCCTCGGTCACGGCGTGCATGTGGGTCACCGCGGCGGTGGCCTGGATCCTCCGGCGTGAGGGCTTCCACGCCCTCGTCTACATCGACGACTTCGTCGGGTGCGAGGGCTCCTACCTGAGGGCGTGCCAGGCCTTTGACGCCTTCCTCGCCCTCACCGCCGCCCTCGGGCTCGACGTGGCGCCCGGAAAGTGTCATCCCCCCGCTGTCCGCCTCACTTGGCTCGGGTTCGCCCTCGACAGCGACGCGATGACCATCCAGATCGCCCCCGACAAGATCCAGGACCTCATCACCGACTGCGAGACCTGCATCGCCCGCCCCGCCCTCGGAAAACGTGACCTGCAGAGCCTCCTCGGGCGCCTCAACCATGTCAGCAGCTGCGTGCTCCCCACCCAGAAGTTCATGACCTGGCTCCTCGGGGCGCTGCACAGCTGCTTCGGAGCCGCCTCCCTCACCATCACCGGCGACGCCCTCCAGGACCTGAGGTGGTTTGCCACATACGGCCGCGCCTCGAACGGCCTCCACCTCCTCCGGGCCCCGGAGACCCGTCGCCACGTGATCGAGTGCGACTCCTGCCTGACGGGTGGGGACGCCTCCCTGTTCGCCCATGCCCTCGCCCACGCCTCCATCAAGAACGTGCTCTCGGGGGCGTGCTCCTGGGTCGACGCGGCGGGCGGCTTCACCTCGGGCTTTGACTCCCGCCTCACCAGAGACATCTGCCGCGGGGGGGAATGCGCCTCTACCCACGTCCCGCGCCAGGCGCCGCCCCTCACCCCGGAGCAGCTCGCCCTCGCCGTCGCACACCTCGCCCGGGCAGGGCCCGCCTCACTCGTCCCTCGGGCCGCCCTCCTCCTCGGGTACTTTGGCATGCTCCGCCAGTCAAACCTCCTCACCCCGAGCCCTGTGGGCTGGGGCGGCCCCCACACCATCACCCGAGACGACATTCGCGCCACCCCTGGGGGGCTCCGGATCCTCATCAGGACCTCGAAGACCATCTCCAGCCCCTCGGGGGCGGTCGCCCTCTTCATCCCCGCTTCTGAGGGCTTCTCGCCCAGTGCCCGGCACCCCCGGAGGCCCCGGCTTTCATGATGCCCTCCGGCCGGCCCCTGGACCCGCGCTCCCTCTCCGCGCTCCTGAGTGGTGCCCTGCACGCCCAGGGAGTCCCCGCCCCCCAGACATTCACCCTCCACAGCCTCTGCGTGGCGCCTCCCAGGCCTGCCACCGAGATGGGGTGCCCCTGGCCAACATTATGGCTCAAGGGACCTGGACATCAGAGGCAGTGCCTGCCTACGTGCCCCGCCTCGCCCCCACGGCCGCCCCTCGAGCCCTCTCCTCCATATTGGTGGAGGGCTCCTCAGTGCCCCTTCACCATGAACACTAAAAGCTCCCTCCGAGCTCCTCTAGTCCTGAAGCTATATACTCCTATTGCTCCCTATGAGCTTTCTCTTAACTTCAACTTCTCATTTATATGCCCTGTATAGCCTCATTGTCGTTACCCTGTATTAGCTTTTGACCTTCTCTCTGTTGTTACCCTGTATTACCCTGTTGAGGCACTCAATAAAGTGCCTTTTTCTCTACCCCCGCCTCCTCTTCCTTCCTTGTCGCGCATCGGTCGTAATGCTTGCATTGCGTTTGATGCGAGGCGAGGAAGGAGGCCCCCCCCCCTGCCACGCCGCACGGCTTTCTCACCTCCCCTGTCATCTTCCCCTCGGCTTTCTTCCCTCCGCGCTCTCTCTCTCTCCCGCCGGCTTTCTCACCTCCCCCGCACCTCTCACCTCCCCGCTCCTTCCCTTATAAGCCGCCCGCACGGCCTCCTTCAGCCATTCGCCTTCCTGCCGTCCTCCCCGCTCAAGACTTTCCCTGGTTTGCGGTTTACGATTTTTAATGTCTCCTACCAACCAAAAATATTCAACACCAACAGCAAAGAGAATTAGAAGTTGGTGTTGGAGATGGTGGTGGAGGTGGTGGTGGTGGTGGTTGTGGTGTAGATGTTGTTGAGGATGGAAATGATGAAAATTATGATGATGATGAGGATGAGCAAAGGAATTTAAAGTGGTGTACAGAACACAAACCCATTTGTGTTAGCATTTCTTCAAATGTTCCAGGTTATTTAGAACCTAAATGAATAATTGACGAAAATTTTAATCTCTTGCTTTCTAAGATGGAGATTTACCTGAGTGAGATACAGGAAGCGTTGAAAGCACTATCAAAAACACACTGGGAATCTATACATAAGAAACTAGATGAGTTATGTATTTCTTATAGCCAACCTCTTACTAGCCCCACCCCTTCCTATATTCCAATTGTGAGAGTTAAAGAGGAGGAGGAGGAGGAGAATGAATTTGTTAATGATGATGATGATATTGCTGTTAATGGTCCATGTTGCCGGAAACATGCATAATTCAAAATCCCTGACTACGGGCCTGATATGATAAGTAACATAGATACCGTTCGTTGTATACGTTGCTATGGACCGAGTTGACTTCCGGTAGTGAATGCAAGCATAGTTCAGTTCTTACCTGGCCACTGTCGTTGACAGAGTGATACTGCAGGAGTAGAATTTTATCCATCCCACCCACCCATCAGCCAGTCAAGGTCATACTTGAGAGCTGAGGGGCTGAGAGATGATGATCCCAGTGTGGAAGTTAATGCTTGTGGCTGTGTGCAATAAAAGTGCAAATGTGAATGAGTGTGCCAGATGTGAGAGCTGAGAGTGTGACCGTGATCTGCTGTAGCTGTGTCATCATGTCTTCTGTTTCCAAGTTTATTACAGGAATGAATGCAGAGTACTCAGAATGATATCATATAGTAGGATCATAGTACAATCACGTTTATAACCTGCATATAAGTAATGACATTTTGAAAGAATAATTTACTAAAATATGACCTGCAAATAAGTAGTGATATTAGAAACTGATCAGATTGTATTATCTGATGAAATAGAATATTTAATGCTGATATCTCAATTGTATTATTGAGAAAAAGCTGATATAATAATGTTCACAAAGGTGTAGGAAAAAGGCTGTTGTAAAAATTTATTAAGCCTGATTAATAAATTTATTAGCCCAAAAAATATTTATCTGTGTGTGGTTTTGAATTATGATGATAATGATGATTATAGCTACACTAATAATTATAACTTCACTAATAATAATAATAATAATGACAATGAAGAGATGTCTTCCTCTACTGAAGCGAATGATATGGAGTTAGGAGAAGACTCACCCATTAAGAAGAAGAAGCCTGGAAGCGGCGGAGGAGGAGGAGGAGCAGGAGGAGATACATCTAAAGCGTTGATGAGGATGAGGATGACCACTCCATCCTACTGTGTCCGGGAACACTGTGCTGAAAAGATAATATTGCGAATATTGAATTCCATAGAACGGTTAAAATAATGGTTTAATACTTATTGCATCACCCTTCCTTGCCTTGGTTTTAACTCTAGTAGATATGATCTTCCAGCTGTGCGATCCGCTTTCCCCAAACACTTCAAACTTGGGAGTGAGTTGAACTATATTGTTAAAAAATCAAATCAATAGAGCGCTATTGTAACCAAAAAGTTTGCATTTTTAGACATCAGTCTTTTTCTTGCTAGCGGGAGTAGTTATTCCAAATTTCTCATCGCTTATTCAGCACCTGATTTCAAGAGTTATCTACCTTATGAGTGGTTAACCGACTTTTCAAAACTTTCTCATCCCACACTCCCTGAATATGAGGCTTTCTATTCTAAACTCAAAAGTGTCAATGTGTTAGAGGAGGAATACCTTGACTGGGAAAGGAAAGGTGATAGCAATTCCACTACACCAAAGACTGGTCGCATGAAATATAATGATTTACAATCAGTTTGGAAGGAGCGGGGAATGACTTCCTTTCACGATTTCCTAATTTACTATGCAAATCTAGATACAAAACTATGTGTTACAGCTGTAGAAAATATGTTAGCATTTTATATATCTATGCGAATTGATCCATTGAAAACCGCAATCTCCGCACCAGGAATAGCACAAAGATTGCTATTCCAGTGCGCCAAAGAGAATGAATGCTTCTTTTCAAGTTTTTGTGAGCGAGATTCGGATCTTTATACCTAGATCATGACCTGTGCTTTTGGAGGACCAACTATAATCTTTAAAAGATATGCTAAGGTGGGTGAGATGGTTCTACGCAATAGTCCTGAGAAACCCTGTCGTTCTATACAAGGTTATGACTCTAATGCGATGTATCTATATTGTCTCTCACAAAAACTTCCTGTTTTGTTTCCTCTTAGACGAAAGTTAGAAAATAACTTTAAACCTCAGTGTACCTGGAAACATCTTGATATATATAAATGGATGAATTGGGAATCTCAGACAAATAATATTAGAATTGAGCATAATATCAATACTGGGAAACAGTTTCAAATTGGACCCTATTTCGCCGATGGATACTGTTGAGAAACCCACACCATTTATGAGTTTAACGGATGTTGGTATCATGGTCATCCACCAAGTGAGTGTTCTTTTCATTCCAACACCACCTCTGACACCATCACCACAGAATCAATAGCGAGGGACAAAAAGCAGAAAGAGTCCCATCTTCAGACTTTGGCTAGAGAACAATACATCCGACAGTGTGGATTTAATTTGGTGGTGCTTTATGAATGTGAGTTTAAAAAGCTTTTGCGAGAGAATAACTCCATAGCACAAGCTGCAAATGAATTTCTCCCACCATTCTACATTAAACATCCCCACAGCGTTTCTCTAGAAACCATCCTGAACGCGGTTGAGCGTGGGGAGTTAACAGGTATGGTGGAAGTGGATATTCACGTTCCCGCTGTATGGCCTAAAGGGAAGGAGCAGGAGATCTCTCCTAAGGAATTCTTTTCAGAAATGTCTCCTATATTTTGTAATGTCGACATTCCATTGAATGAGTGGAGTCCCCTTATGCGCCAATTCGCATTTAAGAAAGTTTCAAAAGATCCTGTGAACACACGTCGACTTCTGGTGGGTGGAATGCGAGGTGACCGGTTACTTCTAGCTACTCAATCAATCAATAGTTCCATCCTCTAGTCGAGGGTTGGATGCAATGGTTCTCCACTTGTCCCGATGTTGTGCTGTTCTGATAGACTGTGAATAATTCAAGCCTGTCCACTGTGAAATATTTGTAAACCATGATGTTCTTGGTCTCCCTCTCCCTCTGCTGCCATTCACCTTCCCTTCCAACAATGTACGGTATATTGAACTCTGACGAATGATGTGGCCAAAATAAATAAGTTTCTTTGTCTGTATAGTGGCAAACAAGCTTTTCTTATTTTTAATTTTTCTGAGAACTTCTTTGTTGGTGATCTTCTTTGTCCATGATATTTTCATCATCCTTCGATAAGTCCACATCTCAAATGCTGCTAAACGTTTGTACATTTTCTTAGAGATTGTCCATGTCTCTGCCCCATACATTAGAGTAGACCACACATAACACTGAAGAATACGCTTCCTTGTTTGTATTAATATCTTACTTGATGTTAACACTCTATACATTTTGGAGAATGTTGTTCGGGCTATTGTTATCCTTCTTTTAATTTCTTCCTCACATCTCCCATCATTTGTAATCTTTTGTCCGAGATATATGAATTCGGATACTTGTTCTATGTTTGTGCCATCTATGGTTATATTGACATTTGGTTTATCTGTCTTTTTACTTATAACCATTGTTTTGGTCTTCCTGGCATTCATCTTCATGTTGAATAGTATTCCAGCTTTATTGATTCTATTCACTATATCTTGTAGGTTTTTCTCACTGTCTGCTAGTATTACACTGTCATCGGCATATCTAAGATTGTTGACGTTCATGCCACCTATTGTCACTCCCTTGCAATCTTCAATGTGTCTGAAAATCATCTCTGTGTACAGGTTAAATAGACATGGTGACAATACACACCCCTGTCGAACTCCTCGTTTAATCATAACTTCATCCGATAGGCCCTGCTCCATTTTTATAAATGCACGTTGTGTCCAGTATAAGTTCACAATTAGTTTAATGTCTTTGCCATTGACACCAATATCTTGTAAACATTTGATTAACAGTTCATGATTGACTCGGTCGAAGGCCTTCTCATAGTCAATAAAGCAGGCATAAACATCCTGGTTCACTTCACAATAACGTTCACAAATCATTCTCATATTGAAAATCCCTTCACGTGTACCTCTTCCAGATATAAACCCACTTTGTACGTTACTGATTTGTTCTTCAATTTTCTGTCTGTTTCTCAGTAAAATTATTTTCAGGATCATCTTCAACATATGACTCATCAGGCTTAGTGTTCTGTACTCAGTACACAATGTTGGTTTTAGCTTCTTTGGGAGTCGTACAAATATGGATTCATTCATATTCAATGGTATAAATCCAGTCTCATAGATGTCAGTTACTAGCTTATGAATGATTTGAATCCCCACTTCATCTAGTCCTTTTATCATTTCTGATGTTATCTGGTCACTTCCAGGAGCCTTACCTGCCTTTAGATCATTGATAGCCTTCTCAACCTCTGATACTAATATAATATTCCCATCTTCTTTCTCAATTGTGGGTGGGTTCCCTCTGTCATCATTGTATAGTTCGTTTACATATTCTTCCCATCTGGACTTTATTTCATCTTCTTCAAAGAGCATTTGGCCGTCTTTGTTCTTGATACATTTACTGTTTCTCTGTCTGTATCCTTGACCTGTTATCTCTTTCACTTTCTTGTGCATCTCTCTTGAACGATGTTGAGACTCAAGTTGTTCCACTACTTCACACTTCTTATTCCACCATTCATCTTTAGCTTTTTTGCATTCATCTTCTATTTCATTCTTCAGGTGTTTGTATTTAGGTGGATCAGTGGTTTTCACTTTCTTCCTTTCTGCCATCTTTTCTAGTATGGTTTGCGTCATCCATGATTGCTTTGTCTCTCGTTTTTTATTTGATAACACCTCCTCTGCTGACTTGACCATGCTTTCTCTGAGAGCTTCCCATTCCATTTCAATGTTGTTATACTCTCTCTGAGGAGTTTCTTCATTCATCAGTATAGCTACTAACCTATTACAATTCTATCTTAGTATGGGACTTCTAGTTACAAAAATTTGGGAGGTTGTTGAGTGGAAATTAGAGTTCTGGTTTAGAGGATTTTGTGATTTTATTACAAACTCACATAGGGAATCAGATTCGAATCCTGATTTTCAAATTAACGGTGAGACAGCAAAGGTTATGGGTAATGCGAGTTACGGAAGTCTCCTGATGGATAAGACAAAGCATACAAATATTTCCTATGTGAATTCTATTCAAAAAGCGAAATTAGCTGTTAATTCAAAACTCTTCAAAAATATGACTGAACAACTAGATGATGACATTTTTGAGATTGAACAGTGTAAACGATCAATTCGCTTAGACATCCCAGTGCAACTCGGTTTCTTTGTTTTTTAGTTTGTTAGTTAGTTCTTTTACAATGGTATTACTGCTTTCTAATTAAATTCATTGATAGAAGCGACTTTGAATTAACCCATTGTGATACGGATAGTTTGTATATGTCGATTTCTGGAAGAGATCTCATCGATGTTGTGAAACCATCGAAAAAGAAAGAGTTTTTGAGTATGCTTTATGATCATTGTAATGATTATGGATACTTTAAATGGGAAAATGGATTCTATTTACCTAGAGATTGCTGTCAGAAACATCGTGAACATGATAAACGTGAGATCGGAATCTTTAAGAAAGAGTATACAGCAACTACTTCATATTGTTTGAATTCTAAAACATATCTGCTTATAAAGTCAGTTGATGGTGGGGGAGAGAGTGGAATGAAATCCCATGAAAAGGTGTCTTGTAAATCCATTAATAAAAGATGTTTAATGAAGAATCATACTTCTGCTGAAGGGTTTTATGCAGATGCGTTATTTAGAAATGAGAGTGGATCGGTTATAAATACAGGATTCAGAGCTCACCACAATTCGGTTTGGACATATAAGGAACGACGAACAGGTTTTACTTTTTTATACATTAAGAGACATGTGATGAAAAATGGGATAGACACACTTCCATTGGAAATGTCGCTCACACCATGGACAAATTACAACTCCTTCATTATACCTTTAACTAGCTGCTTGTCAAATGATTTTCCACTGAAACTTGACAAGTTTGGAAAATCCTTTGAATGTTGTTGGCAGTTATTCTATTATGAGAAGGCTCTGTTCCATAGTAGTTACTCTATTGCTGCTCGCATTATGACCTCCCATCACACCAAAGCAAAGTTTTTAGCAAGAGATCTCATGTCCTCATCATCATCATCATCTTCATCATCATCAATACAAAAAAAAGAGAAAAAAGCATGGAGTGATGTGCGAGAGAGAAAGATGGTTGCAATACTAAACATGAAATTAATGAAAATCAGAAGTAGAATATTGACAGAGTTGAATTCACTCCCCTCAGGGGTTACAATTATTCATCCGGGTGATCGATATGATAAAATGTGGACTGCGGGAATTGGACACGGAATGTGTGAACTTTCCAATCCCGCAGAGATGAATGGGCGTAATTTCATTGGACGTTTTTGGCTTACACTTAAATTTCCACATTCATCAACATCCTCCTCATAATCTTCACCTTTATCAACTTTATTCTAACCTATTTCCCTACTCGCACAACGTGAAGCTCACAACCCCAGCATCCCTCATGCGATTAACATCTCACCATATACATAATTATCTCCTTCACCTCCATCACCACCACCTATATCCTCATCACCATCAGGTATTATGTCGATCGTGACAATTGAAGTGGATAATCACTCATTTCAGGGAATGAAATCTCCAGCGACAATAAGTGTGAGTGGAATCACTGGAAGTGGAAAAACTTCATTGATTCATAGGATAATAACTGAACGTCGAACACTATTTGAGCTTCCTGTTCATAAAACACTCTATTGCTATGGGGTGGAACAACCTTTATTTGCAAAAATGGAATCGGAGTTTAAGGATATTGAATTCATGGAGGGTCTTCCATCAAAAGAAAAGATCTTTGCCTTTTCAGATTTATCCCAACACAATTTGATTATACTAGATGATCTAAATGAAGAAGTTGTAAACAACTTAGGAGCTCAACATCTAGTTAGCAAGTTTAGTCATCATCGTGGATGTTCAGTGATTATGGTGAGTCACAATGTATATGAACAAGGTAAATGTTCTCGAACCATTTCTTTGAATCTGCAGTATATGTTTATAATGAATAATTCAAGAGACATGCGTCAGATACAACGAGTCGCTTCACAGACTAATTTGGGGAGATTGTTGTTGGATAGCTATAAAGACGCTGTTGAAACTAAAAGATTTGGTTATCTGTTGATTTGTATGCATCCTCGAGATGTGGTAGATGTTACCGCATCAATTCGCTTACGTTCAAAAATACACACTAACATCTTTTTAGGAGAGAACTTAATTTCCTATACTCCATAGTGAGAGTGATTGTGTGTATGTGTGTATGTGTGCACGCACGCGTAAGTGAAGATGCATGTATGCATGCATGTGTGAGTGTGAAGAGTAGTAGTAGTATTGCACTCGGACAGACAGCATGTCATCACATCGAGTGCAACATTGCAAGGATTATATTTTGTTGTTGTTGAAGTCACAACCCGAGCAAGCTAAAGCTTTACTGGTGACCGCAAGCTGGAAACAGATCGATTGCATTGCAGAGATTTTACTTGCTCTATCTCGATTATCAGTCTCCAAAGCCACTAACCAATTATTGAAAAAACATAAGAAACTAATCTATAATCTGATTCATTTGAATAATCGTGCCAAACTACGACTTCTTCAACTCCATCATAAAAAGTTGTATGCTATATTCATTTCAATTAAGCCGAGATTGTTAGACGTTCTATTATGAGGAAATATGTTACAATAACGTATGACACATACCTCCGATATAAGAAGGAGGAGGAGGAAGGGGGTAAAACTAAAAGCGAACCATTCAATTATGAGAATAACCTTCTTGACTCGGGTAGTGGTGATGGTGGTGGTGGGGATGATGCTGTCAGTGGAGCTGTTGATGAAGAAGGTGTAAGCAATGATAACAACACTGACAATGAGAAAAAGAAAAAGAAGAAGAAGAAAGAAGAAAGTGTCTCACCTTTGATGCATCCTTCAAACGTTTCGAACGACGTGGAGCGTTCTGACAGACGACTGGGGAGTCGCAAACGAGCAAGTCCTCTTCGGATTTCTCCTCCTCCTCCTGGAATTCCAAGCAAAAACATTTCAAAACGGAGAGATATACAAAGCATGCTAACAAGCAGTGGAAAATCAAGTAACGTTAAAAAGAAGAAGGAGATTCTCAACAAGAAGAGAGACGAGAAAACTTCTTCTTCTTCCTATGCATCTTCCCTTTCACCTGGTATGACCACTAGACAGCTTAGAAGACAAACAGTGAATGCGGAATGGCGAATGTACTTCTCCACCGGAGTCAAGCGTTAACAGAGGAGGAGAAACGCTATCTCCATGAGGTTTACTTCACCCCCAATCATCCGGGGAGTTTATCGGGTGTCAATAGACTTTACACTGAAGTTAAAAAGGAGAAGAAATTTAAAATCTCACTTCGCAAAATACGTGAGTGGTTGAGTGCTCAAGAAACATTTTCAACTTTTAAGAGAGCCCCTCGTAGATATAAACGAGAACGATTAATAGCATCCGATAAACATTATCAATTTGATGTCGATACCCTTTCTATGGTGTTTTATAAAGATCATAATTCCGGATATGCTTACATATTAGTGTGTATTGATGTTTTTACCAGGTTTCTAAAAACTAGACCATTACTTAATCTTCAAGCAGCTACAGTTAAAACAGCTTTTGAAAGCATATTTAAAAGCGATCCGCCTCCTCCTAAAAATATTCGCTCTGACCGAGGATCGGAATTCATAGCGAGTGTGGTGCGTAATTATCTAAAGTCTCTAAACATCAATCATTTTACTACTTTGAATACTGAGACTAAGGCGCATATGGCCGAACGAGTAATTCAAACACTTCGGGCGCGCTTGGCGAGATTATTCAAAGCAAGACATAGTTTCAACTGGATTGATTCATTGCAAGCAATAACCGATGCCTATAATGATAGCGAACACAGCGGAATTGGTACCACTCCTCGAAACGCGTTCTGTGAAAAGAATAGAAATGAACTATGGCACTATCAATATCTCAGAAATGATTCAGCTTCTTCCACCAGTAGAGCTTCTGATTATAATTTCCAAATTAACGATCGAGTGAAGCTCTCCTATTTAAGTTCTCCATTTACGCGTCATTATGATGAAAAATGGACAAGAGATTTTCACCATAACAGAGCGAAAAGTTAAGCAGGGATTTGAAAAATATAGTGTTAAGGCGTGGGATAATTCTTCTATTGAAGGATGGTTTTATCCAGAAGAATTGCAAAAGGTGGAAGTAAATGAAGATACTTTATTCGAAATTGAATCAATTATTTCTGAAAGGGTTAAAGATAGGAAAAAGTATTCTTTGGTGAAATGGAGGTCATATGACTCCTCTTACAATAGTTGGATCTTAACAAGTGGAATACACAAGTTGGGAATGGAGAAGAAGAAAAAGAAGTAATTAAATAAATGGAAGTATGTATGTATGAACTTCTACTTCCATCTCTCATTTTGAATTAGCATGTGATAACGTCAACATGGTTAACTTTTGTTTGAATTCATTAATGGATGTGAAACTTCATTCACATAACACTTGGCACGACTTCACTGTTTCAATCAATCCTCCTATTCATTTGGAACAAGGTCGGGGATGGGGTATATGTCTTCTTCAAATGGATTTTGAAAAAGAAACCATTTCAGAAAGAATAACTCCATCATTATCTTCATCATCGCTTCCATCATCAATACCATCATCATCATCATCATCATCATCATCATCATCAATAACTCATGATGTTGATGAATCAACTGGTGAAATAGATGGAGAAAATGAGAAAGCAGTGAATATTCCACCTACACCCGTTTCATCAAAATATGTGTATGTTTTCTGTAATCTTATTACTCCTGTCACAATAGGCGATTCTTCCCAAGGAATCTTAGCATACAGCTATAAAGGAGGCGAAGCTGGTGAGAGCTTTCATATGTCACGGACTACTCCACTACACCAACCCATCAATACTCAATACTTGAATTCTATAAGGATCTTCATCAGAGACGAGTGAGGAGGAATACCCACGATAAAAGCTAACGTTACTCATTGTATGATAAAAATCACAAGAGACTATGGCCTTAGTACCGCTAGGTATAAAAAAAGAAAAAAAAGAAACGCATTTAAAACCATCTCCAGCTTGAAGCGTGTAAAGGAAGTCACTCACAAAATAGAAATGATTTCACCAGTTAGTCATGTCTTAGATCATACCAAAGAGAAGCAGGAGAGACTAAACCTAACATCAGAAAGCGTGCTGGGGGAAATTGAACTCAACACTCTTCCATCTAAGTTAGGGAAGGTAAGGAGAAAGAGGACAAACCAGCAGTCCACTATGAGTAGACTGATGCAAGACTGCATCCGTCAGTCGTACGGTAGAATAAAAGCGGGGAGAGTTAAAAATAGTGAAGAGAAGAAGAAGAAGAAAAAGAAGAAGAAGCGTGAGGATCGTAAATCTAAAACCTCTCCTTCTCCTCTCACTAAGCGAAAAAGAAGGAAATGAGAAAGTGAGTGACTGAGTCAGCGAGTGAGTCAGTGAGTCAGTGAGTGAAAGTAGGTGAGCGAGTGAGTGAAAGTAGGTGAGCTCACCAACTACAACATCATCATTACAAAATGCAGCAGGAATATCTTCTACAAGATGCTGTGGAAGGATATACCGAGAGAGTCGATATCTTTTCCAAACCTTGCATGGATGCGGGTATACTCTATTCGGATTATGTTCAAATTCACCCAACCTCCACCCTTTCCAATGAGGGAGCGATTCTATTCAAAGTAGATGGAACAAATGGAGGATATCTCAATACAAGGAATCTTCAGATGACAGTGGCTATGAAAATTGTTAAATCGGATAATTCTCCAGTGACAATAAGTGATGATGTGAGTCTAACAAACCAACCGTTGTATAGCGTTTTCCGCCAAGTCAACACCACAATCAATAACTCATACATCAACTCTGATGTCGGTGGGTTGTATGCGCATAAAAACTACTATAAAGCTCTTTTTGGAAACACTAAGGGGAGGAATTCTAGTTACGATAGAATGAGAGGATATTTTTTCGGATGATGAAGATAATCTTGCGGTGGTGAGAGCAATTCCCTCAAGTGACACACCAAGGACAAGTGGCAGAATTTAAAGGACCTCTGGGATTGGATTTCATTGATGACTTAGATAAGATTTTAGTCAATGGTTGTGAAATAGTCTTTGAGTTCCAACAACAAAGTGATGCCTTCAGACTTTTATCGCCTACAGAAGGAGAGAACTATAAACTTATAATTACTAAAATGTATCTGACTGTAAACTATATTCGCATTAGACCAGAAATATTGCTAAGTCATTCAGAGAAGTTTGCTCAGAATTCCGGGCTTAATGCTGCTCAGTTCACTTATCCGCGAACCATGATGAGGTTATTTACAATTCCTGCTGGTGTTAGGTCATGGGAGGCTTCAGGTGTTTTAGGTGATAAAATCCCATATCAACTCGCTTTAACCCTGGTGAATGATGTAGCTTATTCAGGAAGTTACAGTAAAAATCCTTTCAATCTAGAGAATTGTAAAGTAGAGTATGCTTCCTTTGAAATTGATAGCGGAGTGTTCCAGATAAACCTTTAACACCTAATTTTGCAACAGGAGAAGTGATTGAAGCTTTTCATGCTATGGTTAAAGCTCATAGACATCCGGAATTATGCAGCTTAACTCCTGTAGAGTTTCAAAAAGGAAGGAGCGTATTCTGTTTCAATGTGGAAGAATCAACCTATGGATCTGATATGGAGGGTGTTTATCCTATTCTGAAGCAAGGATCTACCAGATTAAGCATCTCGTTTAAAGAAGCTTTGATCACCTCCATGGTAGTAATTATTTCGGCGAAAGTTATTGGTGATTTCACTATCAGTAAATCGAGGCTTGTAACATTAAACCAGTGAGACACTGAGTGAGAGAAAGAAAGAAAGAGAGAGAGAGAGAGAGAAAGAGAGAGAAGTGGGAAAAGAGAAGTGGGAAAAGAGAAATGGAAAACGTTTTACCCGAGAGAGTTTACACACACTCACACACACACGCACACATAGTCACCCACATATATTTGAACTAAGTGTTGGAGTAGTAAAAGTAGTGTGATTATGTGTACGCGTGTGTGTGAGTGTGTGTATGAAATAGCTATAGTATATGTGGATGCATGATGAAATGTATTGTAACACATTGTATTGTCTTGTATTGTAGTGAGTGATATTACAAACGATTTACGATGATGTTAACGATGATGTAGTTTACAAGTGCTGCTTTGTGTAGAGTTAGTGAAACTGAAGGAAATAAAACCTATATGTTCTTGTGTCAGTGATATTACAAATGTTTTACGATGATTGTTAACGATGATGTAGTTGCTATGATGATACTATGTGTAGAGTTAGTGAAACTGAAGCAAATAAAAACCTATAGTGAAAGCATATGGTCTTGTGTATTTCATTCCTTCATTGAATAAATTAATAGTGGTAATAATAATAATAATAATAATAATATGCAAACCCTCTCAATGTTTCCTACATCCTTCACACACTTGCTTTGTTCCTGCTTTGAGTTTTTGAGTGAGAGATGAAGCGGCTTTCACTCAATAGTCTAGTAATCGGGGAGGTTTTCACATAAGACATAGAAAGTATTTACTTCAAATAAAATAAAATAATTAAAGGAGCAATTTATATATATATATATATCATCGAATGTTTGCTATGGCGATAATTTCTTCTCCCCTAAATACTAAACTACACCGCAATCTCTCACCAGTCCATAGCAATTACGGGCTCTTCCATGCGCTCACACACACAGACACATGCACGCGTGCACACACACGCGTGCACACACAGACTGTTGCCATTGATTTGGTATTATTATTATTCCTTCCCCCTCTCACTATATGTGTGAATAGGGAAAAGGAAACGGAATAGAATAAAAAGAATAAATATTTATATATATATATATGATAATAATAATAAATATAGAAGGTTGGTTAGTTAGGGGAAAAATAATAAAAATATACTAAAAGAAATCCTACACACTACATCTGCAACTTTCACTACACATCAATACACAATGTGGAGGAGAGAAATTTAAGAGGGGTCAAGAGAGAGGTCAAAAGAGGTCAAGAGAGAGGTCAATAGGATGAGGTTATGTTTTAATTTCGAGCTAATTTCTTTCCACTATTAAAACTAAAAGTTTATTTTGTGTGCGTGTATGTGCACGCGTGTGTGTGTATGAGAGTTATTATTATTATTATTATTATTATCAATCTCTTGCAAAATTAAACAGAATATTTACATACCAAAACAAGTGTTGCTGGAACTCGATCAACTTCTGCAGGTGGTGTCAGTCACGGTGGAGGAGGAGGAGGAGGAGAAGGAGAAGGGGGAGGAGGAGGAGGAGGAGTAGGGGGAGGGAATTTCTCCAACAGCGCGGAAAGCGTTACGTGCAGCTCCAGTGACTGGACGCCTCAGGATAGGTGTGAGTCGCGGTACGCGTGTCGCCCACACAACACGAGGTGAGGTGGGCGTGACTCTCCTCTGATTTCCTGGAGTTGACGGTGGAGGGGGTGGATGTGTTGGTCATCGGAGGGGTTAGAGGTGAAGGTGGAGGTGAAGGAGGCGGACTTGATGGGTGAGGTTTCACTCCTCTCAGCATCTGTTCATTTTCTGCTATTTAAAAGTTTGGGAATGAAAGAAAGAGAAATTAAATTAAATTAAAAAAACTATATACATATAGATTTATATATATATGTGTATATGTGTGTGTGCGCGTGCGTGTGTGTGTGTGTGTGTGTGTGTGTGTGTGTGATTATTGTATCGATTATTGTATTGATTGATTTTGCTTTGTTTTGATTTGATTGTTTTTTTTCACCACCCCTTTTATATACTACACAGTTTCACTGAGTGAATTATTCATATCGTTATTTAATGATGAGGATAAAGCGCTGAAGGAGGGAAGTCAGTTAATCTTGAGCTATAATTTCAAGTGATAATTTAAGATTGCCCATATTTTTTTAAAATTTACTAGAAGCTTGCATACACTTTTTATTCACATTCTCCTTCAACTCAAGCGTATAAGTAAGTGAGTAGGAAAGTAAGTAAGTAAGTAAATAAAAACCTCTTACTTCCTATATCGTCTTCTAGTCGAAAGCGCACACTCTTCTCATGTTTTTTGTTTCGCAGTGCGAGTTTTCTTTTAGCGAGAACTGTAATATAGATGAGAACATTTAGCATTTTAATGATGATGATGGTGCTGGAAGAAAGTCCAAGAAATAAGTTGAGTGAATGCTGAGTCAGTGAGTTAGTGAGTTAGTGAGTGAGAGAGTGAGAGTGCAATACGTTAAAGATGGATTAGAAGAGTGAAAACAAAATCATACATACCAGGAGAAATGGTAATGTTTGGTAGAAAATGTTGAGGTTTCGTCACAGATGTTGGTGTCCAACTCAAACGATCCCTCCGTGTTTGTGTATGCTTTCGCGTTGAGCTGTTGGGTTTCGCATTCTCCTCCTCCTCCTCCTCCTCCACCTCCTCCCTCCCCTCCAGAGTAGTGGTGTAGGTAGAACTCTCCCCCAATACCTGAAGGGTTTCTCCAAGGAGAATGGATGTGAATGTAAAAAAAAATATAGATATGTATATATATATATATACTATAAAATTAGATGAAGTATATATATATATATATACTAGTCATATGATATTGATGACAATGATGATGATGATAAGGAAGATGAAAATGAATGAATGTTAACATGAACATGAATCCTCGCATAAACATCTCCCCATATAAACATGAATAGTTGAATATGAGCGAGAGTACAAACAGATTCTGACCAAAGGTGGAGCCTTGAGCTTCATTCACCACTCGATATCGGCAGCATCACATTAATAACCGACAGCATTTCGGTTTTAACTGTCGAATTCTCCTACAACTTATACCTGTGGAATAGGAATTAATGGATGAGTATGGAGTTAAAGATGAGACAAATAATTAACCGCTTGCTGGGGAGAGAAGGTGATGATGATAATGATGTTGATAATAATAATAATGCAACATTTTATGTTAAGAGTTTTTTCTTCTATTTTTTTAAAAGAATAAAGGTCATTTATCATATTTATATAGTTTTGTATATTTATGTATATATATGCAAATATATATATATTCACCTTTATTTCTTTTTGATTTGCTATAATACCGCACAAATAGGCTGCAGGAGAATAGAAGAAGGGTGCAGCTTGCTCCCAGAGCAGACTTTATCACAATATCTTCTACTAATAATCCAGCCATATTCCTCCCCATCTCTCCCCCCAAAGCCTCTCCAACATCTTTGGTAGCGTTAATTATTTTTTGTTTTAGTTTGTTTTTCAGAATCCCAATAAAGGAAATTGTTGATGTTGTTGCAGAAGGGGAGGGGGAGGGGGAGAGTGGTGTGGAGGATTGAGATTGTGATGATGGAGAAGATGATGTTTTCGATATCATAGTTCTCGTGGATCGCATATCTTCCATCGACACATCTTCCATCGTCATATCTTCCATCGTCATTCTCATTGCATCCGCTTCAGTAGTGGTGGTGGAGGAAGTACTAGTAGTAGTAGTAGTAGTAGTAGTAGTAGTAGTAGTAGTAGTAGTAGTAGTAGTAGTACTAGTACTAGTAGTAGTAGTAGCAGTTGTAGTAGTAGTGGAGGTGGTAGTAGTAGACGATGGTGTTGGTATAGTCGGTGATGGGGGAAGAGGTATTAAGACCGAGATTTTGTCATCAGGGAGGGTTGTAGTTAGCGGAGAGGGGGAGGGGGTGGGGCAGTCCGAAATTATGGTGATTTTAACAGTTTCAAATGGTAGGGAGCCACAATCAAAAGGAGTTAATTGATTTCTGACTGACAGAATTTGTGAATTTGTAAATTTGTGTCTAATAATATCAATATCTATTTGAAAAAGAAAGGAACGATCTAAAAATAATTTTAGTAAAGATTTATCGCTAGGAAGAGCCAAAAGTTGAGATTCGTTAAACCGATGGCACACCTTCATCGTTTTGCTGGCGAAAGTACAACGCCGTCCTCCCACACAACCAACCATCAAAACCCAACAACACCACCAACACCACCACAGTGCCATAGAAGCCATCTCTAAAAAAAAAAGAATCGGTTGGAGATATTGTTCACGTTATCATTATCATTAAATTATGTATGAATGATTGTATGTTTGAATAAATATATATATATATATAAACATTTGTGATATACCAATGAGTATCCTCATCATCTTTCATTTTAGTTGGCGGAGTTAAATGAAACTAATATCATTCGAAAGAGCTTTCCTAAATAAATGAAGTGAACTATATCACATTATCTCCTTGGATAAACTTACCTAGAATTAGAAGGAAAAAAACGCTCTTCACTTGAAGTCGACTTTCAAATACTGGAGGAGATTGTGAGTAGTGTTTCATCAAACTTCCACCTATGAGATCTTTCTTTCTTTTCAATGGTGAAGCATATGTTGGAGGAATGACATTATTGTAGAAAGTTTTTTTTCTACACCATCAACATCATCTTCATCATATTTATTTACCCATCCCCTCCTCAAAAAAAAATAGTTAGAAAACATTACATCAAAGAATAAATAAAACCAAAATAAATAAAACATGAACATTTTATTGTGAGATGGATGTGTTTAAACAACAGCTGGCTTGTCTTCTGTCAAACATCTCCAACAACCACCACCCTGGCACGGAGAGGGGTGGTGTGTGTGTGTGTGTGGAGTGGAGAGGCACGCATGCACCGGGCTCACTTGTACCTGCGATGCACACAGGGGTTTGGAGTGTATGCTTGGAGAGTGTGTGTTTTGTTTCGCATCACTTAACACCGGTTTTGGAAGGGGAGGAGGGGGAGAGAAGGAGGGAGTTGCCAGGGAGGAGATGAATAGAAGACTATGCTTGGAGAGTTAGAACGTGCATCAAATAACTCAACCAATGACCAGAGAGGAAAGGAGTTCCATTGACAAAAAAGGCAAACCAAAAACTAAAAATACTTTGTTATCATGGGAGGGAGGGAATGATGATTTTGAGATCTAATTAAACTAGGCGGGGCTTATTCACTCTGGTGGGTATAAAAACCGATAGTTTTTTTACATCCATCAAGCGCCATCTATACTCCAGTGAGAATAGAGCATATTTTCACATCTCCATGAGATTGACACCTCCACCTCCACCATCACCACCACCTCCACCATCACCACCACCACCACCACCACCACCACCAACACCAGCAGGGTCATCAAGTCTAGCACTTCTATCCAACAGCGTTATCCGATAGCCTCACCAACTACAACACACACCAATGGGTATTCCCCGACAGATTTACTACCCGACTAACGACTTCTCCTCCGTCAAGCCTGGGCGGGTAAATCCCCCATTCAACAAATTTATTACTCAACTGACGACAGCAACATGAGTGGAGGAATGTCCTACAACAACGGACGCAATGATGCCTCTCGTGAAGAAGGGTAAGTTGAAATATATACATATATTTATATATATTTCTTTTTTCTTTGTCTTTGTCTTTTGTCTGTTTAGATTGTGTGAATGAATTCTTTTCATAATGTTTTACTTATGTGTGAGTATGTATGTGTGCGTGCATGTGTGTGTGCGAGTGTGTGTGAGTATGTGATTGTGTGGAAACAACGCCTGTATATGGTGTGTGCTATGGTGCACGAGTGAATGTATATGAAGCGTGAGTGTATGTATATAAGCCTTGAGTGTGATTGATATTATAGAACAGAGTGTCAGTAAAGATGGAAGTGATATGTGACTGTATATTAAGCGAGGAGTGTTAAGTACTTATGTAAAATGAAGCGAGAGTGAATGTATATGGAAGCAATGAGGTAATTATGTATATAGAATTCGTAGATTGTATGTATATGGATCTTGAGTTTATGTATACAATACACTCACGATTCACACCTGTATTTAGTGATGGATATAAGAAAATAAATTGATTTATCATTAATATTATTCACTCCCATCTATCTCTAGAGAGTAATTCATGTTTTAACCGTCGGCTATTCCACCCCCCCCCGCTTAATGTCGACCCCTACGTGTAAATATCAATAATTGTTTCCATGTGAATGAATGACTTGTGCCTCCTGCAGCCGGTTGTCTGTCACCCTGCCAGCCTGACCCTTGACTAGCATTGCCCGAGGTGGAGAGTTTGACTCCTGACAGACCATTGGCAGAAGGCCCTTAATTAAATAAGATTATAGAGCAATCCAAATAGCAATCTGAAGTTGACCATAGCGGTTAATAATAAAAGTCTGGAGGACAGTAAGGAATGCAAGGAACGTTCATGTCACTTCTTAGGAGCTCACCCCCAAAAACAAACCATATTTAAACATGTACCCTCTAACTAACCGAATGAAATTAGTGCAATAAAACATATGTATCTTTGTTAAATAGAAATTTCAAAAGTGGAAATATAAGTTATAAGCCAAAAGGCGCCGCGTCGGCCATATAAGATGTAGATGGGAGTAAAATAAGTGTTGGAAATTTCGACAAAAAATCCGAAAACCCAGCCCCAACATCTGGAGCCAAGCAAACAGCTATTGAGCTGTCTGGGTCCAAACCGCCCTACCTTCTATCGTTGCTAGGATAGTCACATACGACTTATCCAGCAACGCATAACAGCAGGGAACCCCGGCCTCGTGTGCAAATGTGCAGATATGTGCAAGCCCACGCAAATAGGAGCAAAATGCGTGCCCACGTGAAATGTGAGCCCGCAAATAATTGGTCGAGTAGTCTCGCCCACTTCACATGTGTGTGTGTGAGTGCTCACTTGTGTGCGCACCCATGATAGAATGGAGGCATGCACTCGCTGTGTGTGTGTGCGCGTGTGTGTGTGTCTGTGTCTGTGTGTGTGTGACTGCATGTGTGTGTGTGTGACCGTGGATATATAGCATCATGTATAGTCCCATGTATATAATTGAATATATGTATGAGAATGTGTTGTGTGTGTGTGTGTGTATGTATGTATGAATCTATGTATGTGTGTATGAATGAATGAATATACATATATACGGCTATACGTATATACAAATATATGTATGTGGATGTAACTCCCCTTACCAACTATTTTGATTATTATTATTATTATTAATCCCATTCTCTCTCTCTCTCTCTCTCTCTCTCACACACATACACATAGACACATCAGACTTGATGTTATCAAGTTCTTTAATGCTACCCAAAGACGAATGATGATTTCCATTATGGCGTTGAAGGAGCACGTGCAGAGGATGAAGAAAGCAGTCGAAAGCATCAAGATTGGCTTGAGTGAAGCGGAGTGTGCCAGCGTTCAACTACAGCTGGCTGTGGTGAGCGTCGCGTCACAACTAAACTCACGCTTTCCACCTGCTATGGCGATGCGAAAGATGCAAACTGTTAGGCGGCGAAACTCAGAACAGGTGATGTGGCGTGTTCAACTTCCCGAAAATATCACCATGAAAAAGAAGGAGAATGGGAGAATGAGGTTGAGGAGAAAAAGCGAAGTGATGAAGGATATTACTAATCGTCCTTCTTCAACTTATCATGTTTCTCCTCCTCCTCCTCCTCCTTTCGTTTCCAATTCTAATTCCAATTCTAATTCCATTCCCCACCCCATTTCTCCTCCCCTTTCACAACAAAGGAAGTTACCTTTTCTCCCCATCAGCATTCCCTTTCCCACTGCCTCTACCACCACTACCAATGCGGTTAACGACAACAACAACATCATTGAATGCGGGTTTTTAGTGCAGGGAGATGGAGTTCTTCCCCATCCCTCTCCACTAGCGAATGACTCTATCGTTAAATTTTGAGACTCTTCTTTTTGACTTGGAGATGGAGTCTCCTTCTCTCCCCATCCACTTCACTGAAAATAGTGAAGTTGTTAATGAAGAATGTGGTGGAGAGTTTATTACTAAGAGAGATTTACTTTTATTAAAATCAGAATGGGGACTCTCTCCACCACATTCCTCTTCCTCTTCCCCACCTTTAGAAACGCTAGATCCGGCGGGTATGCTACAGGTGAGAGGGTTGCATACTCCTCCCTTACATTTTACTTCCCCCATTTCTATTGCAGCATTAACCTCAAGGAGCGACACACTCTCTACTTCATCTCCGCTAGTAGAGTGTGCAAGAAACCTGGTGAACAAAATGGGGAGAGAAGAACAACCACATCATCATCATCATCATCAACAATGCATTGTTGATGATGATGATGATGGAATTATGGATGAAGTTGATGTTGTTGCTGTTGCTGCGAATGATAAAGATGGAGAAGGGGAGGGGGATGTGTGGAAAACTCCACATTTCATGCAAAACTCTCGCCGGAATCATATGAAAAGTTGATTCCGACTAAAAATTCAAAACAAGGTGGGAAAGGTGAAGGAGGTGAAAAAAAGACTCACTCCCCCTATCTCTTGTCCTCTCCCTCCAAATAAGAGAAGCCTCTCTCCCCCTCCTCCTCCTCCTCATTCCAATGATGAATTTTCATACATGGAAGATCATAACCAAGACATTAGGAAAAGTGAGGACATTGAGGAGTTGGAGGTGGAGGGAGAATATCTGTCCCTCAAACATAGACAAACAATAAAACTATTTCACCCCAAAAAGAATTCATCATCATCAACATCATAAATAAATAAATAAATAAATAACATCATCAACATCATCATCATCAAAAATTAAAACACTTAACAAAAAACAAACTCATTTATAGATAATAATAATAATAGTGATAATGATTCTGATGAAATTTTAAAGTATAAATTGACTAGTTTTGGGAAAAAGACATTACTTGCTATTAGTTACTCGAACTATAACCACTGTTGGGTTTTATGTTGTTATTGATATTGATGTTGATGTTGATGGTGATGATACTGTTATTGATGTCATTGATGTGATACTACTACTACTACTATTACTACTATTATAAAAAAGATTTTAAAAAATGCAATCGACACAGGGAAAGGAAATCCTCCCACCGAGAGAGTTTGATTTCGCCGATTCAAACACGTGTAATGCTAATATTGAATTCACTGTTGATAATAGTAGTAGTAGTGAAGATTCCAATGAAGGAGCTGCTTCCTTTTTAATGTCTTGGAAAAAAAAGTGCTTAACTTTTTTTCACCTCATGATTTGTGTATTTGTATTATCACTGAGTATTACTACTATTATTCCAATGAAAGAAATGCTTCAGTCTGACTTTCTGTGTAAAATGATGAATACAAGCATTGAGTATTTTTTACATTTGCAATGAATGTATGGATTTGGGGATTTAATGAAGATATTTATTGTTTCATCATGTTGAGAGACGACTTACATTGTTTTTGAGTTGATTGATTTTTTTTTTTAATTAAAAAAAACACCATATGTAACTGTGTATTACTATGTATTCATTCATTTATTCATTCTCTACTTACGAATCTATGTGTAGACCAATGTTTATCATTAGCAATGAGTTATGAATAAAATAAGAACTATGAAATACAATAATGATGTTTTCTGTCTTTTATTCTTACTGTTTTACGAACAATCATTTCAATATATATATATATATATTATATATATAGAACAAAAGGTATACATAGATACATACACATGAATAACTACTGTTACTGCTACTGTTACTGATAGTGTTAATGCTGGTGTTATTACAACTTATTTTAGTTAAACTACTACTATTAATTCTCCTCAGTTTACTTTAGAGTGAGACCTCAGTTTCCTTTAGAGTGAGACAACATCATCTTCACCAACTGAAGCTCCATAGGAAGAAAAGCAACGCGATTACAGATATCACACTGCTTGCAATTGTGTGCGACCTCATCACACTTTACCTCAAAGTCACCATGTGGGAATAGGAATGAGGGAAGGTGCTCCTTCAGAAACTTGCTTAAAACCTCCAATTGATTTGCAGTCAAATGAACTCCCTGTTTGCAAGAAGTTAGCATCCTTTTCTCTGGAGGTTTTGATCTTTCAGAGTTTGAAACAAACCATCTGCAAAAGTCAATGCAGGAACTGTCTCGCTCAATCACCGCATACACACCACGACCAAAGTTGATGTGGAAACCCCCAAAGCGATGCTCTGTCTTAGCCTCTTTTAGAGCGCGAATCATATCATCAATGCTTTCAAGCATGATGGCGATTGCATTTTCATCAAAGTCCATGAAATATTGATTGCTCGCTGACTTGAGGATCACACCATCAGCATAATGCTTGGTTATTCCTCCCTCCAACTCTGGGGTGGTCTGCATCCCTCCTCCCACAGCATAGTCATCGCATCCATGACGAGTCCATAGCGCAATCTTTATGCCTAGCTTGATGCCGGGACCCCTCACACGTTCCACATACACATCATTGCCCAACGGAAAGCTGGCTGCATCAAATTGTGTCATATCGATCCCTCTGGGAATGACTAAGAATGTTGAGATCTTCCGACGCATCTTGCTTCCTGCTGGAAGTAAACGATTTGGAATAATTAATGGAGAAGTCACCATAGCTGATAGTAACGTTTCCTCCTCCTCCTCTTTCTCCTCTTCCTTCTCCTTCTCCTCCAACTGGGTTGGTTGTTTCAGGTCTGCTTAGTGGTGGCGGATGTAGTGGATGTACCTGGCCACCTGTCTGTGCTTGTTCCGCCAGGTCACGGGCACCAACCCTGCGGCTATCATCCACGAGAGGCGCTCGTGGTGTTGTGGTGAAAAACCTGGGGACGAAAGCCAAGATGTTAGGCGCAAACCCAGGTTATAGACTCGGAGTAAGGGTGTTGGTGAAGTCAACGTGGACCTGGATCAAGCCACGCTGTGCCAGCATGGCCTCGGCCGTGCGACGAGCTGGGAGGTTGTCATGCCGTCTGCTTAGGGCATCGGCCAACACCAGGGCCCTCCCGGGCTTGTGGTGTATCTGTATGTCTGTGCTAAGTTTGGCCACCAGCAGCCATATCTCCCTGCCGCACGTGGCCAGAACGGGGTCGTGGCCACTGCCTGTGGAGAGTCTGTGTTGGGAAGCGGAGTTGTCCGTGCTTACATGGATGGTATGCTGGTGAGGTACTTTCGGGAGGAGGGCCTTGATAGCTGCCACAAGGTTGACCACCTCCACCTGTGCGCTATTGTCATACCTTTCTCCCGTATCCTGTCTGGGTACCGCTCAGCATAGAAATGGGTGGGAGAGTGGGCTCCAGCTCCAGTGAGGGATGAAATGCACTCAATACTCCAGCTGACTTTGGGGGCTGATTGCAGGAGGACGACCCATTGAAGGTCTCCGCGAACCTGTCAAACCAGTTGATGTCGCGGAAGAGGTCTTCAGGGATGGCATGCCTCCCATTCATGGGTGGCATTCCTCATTGCAGTGACATAAATCTCCTGGCCGACCTCACACACTTCGCGATGTGCTGTAATCTGCCAACGAGTCTCTGGAGGTCCCATCGGGATGCTTGTTTAACCACGGACCAGAGGCCACACTCGGTAAGCACGTCAGTTAGCTTGTCGGGGGGAATCCTGAGCCTCATGCTTGTCGTCGTCTTCATGGGTGGTACACACTTAGCAGGTGAGAGGTCGAGCCGAGGTTGCCGGCGAGTTTGAGTAAGTCATTGTATACCTCCTGTGCCTGTTGGTGTGTGCGGCAGCGGCATCGACAAAGTCGTCAAGGTAGCACATGGCGAAGCCGAATGGCAGAGGCCGAATGGCAGAGGGGCATCGATGTAGCCCAGCAGCGGTGTTGATAGTGGGCACATTCGCAGCTGGCGATATGCCCTCGCCAAGTCCGCACCCCATAGGTATGACCCGTCCGCCAGGTCAAGCATGCCCGGGAGGGTGTAGGACATGGGCATGCCTTGATACTGTGCGCGTTGAATGCCAGCATTGAAGCTCGCCTTTCCAGGGTATGATAAGTCGACGATGACGTGCCTCTTGGAGGAGATGCGTTTCGGGCGGGTCATCATTGGACTAATCTAGGTCCAAGGGCGGAAGGGGGGTCGCTCAAAGGGGCCGAGCAGTGCCCCGAGCTCCACTTTTCTGTGCACAAAGTTTGTGATGTGGGTGGCGTGGGCCGGATCCTCAGCATGGTTGGCGGTCGCCGGCACCGGTGGCGTGGTGCGGGTGTAATCCACCAGCCAGCCAAACTCCACGAAGTCCACTAGCTGTTTATTGTGGTAATTGCGGAGGAGGTGCCTCCAAGCTGGAATGTTCAAGCCAGATGGGACCGGGATCCATCTGCCCATATAGTTTGGGAATGCACACTGCCGTATGCTGCCGTATATCTTCATGTATGGCAGGTTGTTCTTCCATAGGCATGGGATAGTCTGTGGCCACATGGCATGGAGGGTGGCCCTATACACGGTCGGTGTGAGTGGTGGGTTGTATGGTGCGGCAGCGCTAGCCCCATGGTCATCAAGGACTGTGTCAATGTCGTCCGGCTGCTCATGTCATATCAGACCATCCGTTTGGAGGGCGTACCGGTCACAGGTGTCAGCGTCGATGTCGTTCAGCGTGGGTGGTGGTGATGGATGATGGGCAGGGCGGAATGGGTGGGGATGTGCATCTGCTGCTGGTGCCCGGGCGTGGCGGCTGGTCGGGGCGGTGATGGCGATAGTGGTGTGGTCTGGGCCAGTGCCAAGTGAGGCAGTGTCGGCCCATACCGGGCCACCATGTGTGTATCGGATGTCACCGTGTGCTGTCATGTGGGGGGAGGCGGGGCTCCGAGTGGCGTGGCTGGATTGAGCCGTGTGGTGTCACATCACCGCCGGTGTTGTTGTCATCGTTTGAGGTGTCATGGACACTGGTGGTGGCGCCACCTTCCGTGCTCTGGCTGGAACAAGATGGCGGCTGGTCGCCACCTGGTGTTTCACCGATGTGACAGGGTGCAGGGTTGGCTTCAACACTGGCTCCACTAGCAACAACAGTGGCTTCAGCTGGTGCGGTATCAGGGTGGGGGGGGTTGTTGGTGGCGAACCTACGGCGGGCGAGAGGCCTCCTGGGTCACCGTCATGCATGTAGCGGCTGTCACGCTCATCGTTGGGCACGCCGTCAACTGATGAGTTGGCGGTCTCCATTATTTCATCAGTGTATCCGAGTGGGCAGCCGCTTAATGAAAATCCGATTTAGCCTCGGTCTTCTCTGGGGCATTTTTTCGCTCAAAGAAGCGGCGTTTATTCTGCCAATCTTTCTCAGAATGGGGGTTTGCCTTTGAGTATTTGGATGCGCACCATGCACATAGGTGGCATTTTCTGCCCGGTTGTATTCCGTATGACGTGGTGAATCCGCATTCATTTCC
>JASIRB010004230.1:0-19850 GCA_030323885.1 Branchipolynoe longqiensis
TGGGAATAAGACCTGGGGAAATGAATGCGGATTCACCACGTCATATGGAATACAACCGGGCAGAAAATGCCACCTATGTGCATGGTGCGCATCCAAATACTCAAAGGCAAACCCCCATTCTGAGAAAGATTGGCAGAATAAACGCTGCTTCTTTGAGCGAAAAAATGCCCCAGAGAAGACCGAGGCTAAATTGGATTTTCATTAAGCAGCTGCCCACTCGGATACACTGATGATGGAATGGAGAGCGCCAACTCATCAGTTGACGGCGTGCCCAACGATGAGCGTGACAGCCGCTACATGCATGACGGTGACCCAGGAGGCCTCTCGCCCGCCGTAGGTTCGCCACCAACAACCCCCCCCACCCTGATACCGCACCAGCTGAAGCCACTGTTGTTGCTAGTGGAGCCAGTGTTGAAGCCAGCCCTGCACCCTGTCACATCGGTGAAACACCAGGTGGCGACCAGCCGCCATCTTGTTCCAGCCAGAGCACGGAAGGTGGCGCCACCACCAGTGTCCATGACACCTCAAACGATGACAACAACACCGGCGGTGATGTGACACCACACGGCTCAATCCAGCCACGCCACTCGGAGCCCCGCCTCCCCCCACATGACAGCACACGGTGACATCCGATACACACATGGTGGCCCGGTATGGGCCGACACTGCCTCACTTGGCACTGGCCCAGACCACACCACTATCGCCATCACCGCCCCGACCAGCCACCACGCCCGGGCACCAGCAGCAGATGCACATCCCCACCCATTCCGCCGTGCCCATCATCCATCACCACCACCCACGCTGAACGACATCGACGCTGACACCTGTGACCGGTACGCCCTCCAAACGGATGGTCTGATATGACATGAGCAGCCGGACGACATTGACACAGTCCTTGATGACCATGGGGCTAGCGCTGCCCCACCATACAACCCACCACTCACACCGACCGTGTATAGGGCCACCCTCCATGCCATGTGGCCACAGACTATCCCATGCCTATGGAAGAACAACCTGCCATACATGAAGATATACGGCAGCATACGGCAGTGTGCATTCCCAAACTATATGGGCAGATGGATCCCGGTCCCATCTGGCTTGAACATTCCAGCTTGGAGGCACCTCCTCCGCGATTACCAAAATAAACAGCTAGTGGACTTTGTGGAGTTTGGCTGGCTGGTGGATTACACCCGCACCACGCCACCGGTGCCGGCGACCGCCAACCATGCTGAGGATCCGGCCCACGCCACCCACATCACAAACTTTGTGCACAGAAAAGTGGAGCTCGGGGCACTGCTCGGCCCCTTTGAGCGACCCCCCTTCCGCCCTTGGACCTAGATTAGTCCAATGATGACCCGCCCGAAACGCATCTCATCCAAGAGGCACGTCATCGTCGACTTATCATACCCTGGAAAGGCGAGCTTCAATGCTGGCATTCAACGCGCACAGTATCAAGGCATGCCCATGTCCTACACCCTCCCGGGCATGCTTTACCTGGCGGATGGGTCATACCTATGGAGTGCGGACTTGGCGAGGGCATATCGCCAGCTGCGAATGTGCCCACTATCAACAGCGCTGCTGGGCTACATCGATGCCCCTCTGCCATTCGGCCTCTGCCATTCGGCTTCGCCATGTGCTACCTTGACGACTTTGTCGATGCCGCTGCCGCACACACCAACAGGCACAGGAGGTATACAATGACTTACTCAAACTCGCCGGCAACCTCGGCTCGACCTCTCACCTGCTAAGTGTGTACCACCCATGAAGACGACGACAAGCATGAGGCTCAGTATTCCCCCCGACAAGCTAACTGACGTGCTTACCGAGTGTGGCCTCTGGTCCGTGGTTAAACAAGCATCCCGATGGGACCTCCAGAGACTCATTGGCAGATTACAGCACATCGTGAAGTGTGTGAGGTCGGCCAGGAGATTTATGTCACTGCAATGAGGAATGCCACCCATGAATGGGAGGCATGCCATCCCTGAAGACCTCTTCCGCGACATCAACTGGTTTGACAGGTTCGCGGAGACCTTCAATGGGTCGTCCTCCTGCAATCAGCCCCCAAAGTCAGCTGGAGTATTGAGTGCATTTCATCCCTCACTGGAGCTGGAGCCCACTCTCCCACCCATTTCTATGCTGAGCGGTACCCAGACAGGATACGGGAGAAAGGTATGACAATAGCGCACAGTTGGAGGTGGTCAACCTTGTGGCAGCTATCAAGGCCCTCCTCCCGAAAGTACCTCACCAGCATACCATCCATGTAAGCACGGACAACTCCACTTCCCAACACAGACTCTCCACAGGCAGTGGCCACGACCCCGTTCTGGCCACGTGCGCCAGGGAGATATGGCTGCTGGTGGCCAAACTTAGCACAGACATACAGATACACCACAAGCCCGAGAGGGCCCTGGTGTTGGCCGATGCCCTAAGCAGACGGCATGACAACCTCCCAGCTCGTCGCACGGCCGAGGCCATGCTGGCACAGCGTGGCTTGATCCAGGTCCACGTTGACTTCACCAACACCCTTACTCCGAGTCTAAAACCTGGGTTTGCGCCTAACATCTTGGCTTTCGTCCCCAGGTTTTTCACCACAACACCACGAGCGCCTCTCGTGGATGATAGCCGCAGGGCTGGTGCCCGTGACCTGGCGGAACAAGCACAGACAGGTGGCCAGGTACATCCACTACATCCGCCACCACTAAGCAGACCTGAAACAACCAACCCAGTTGGAGGAGAAGGAGAAGGAAGAGGAGAAAGAGGAGGAGGAGGAAACGTTACTATCAGCTATGGCGACTTCTCCATTAATTATTCCAAATCGTTTACTTCCAGCAGGAAGCAAGATGCGTCAGAAGATCTCAACATTCTTAGTCATTCCCAGAGGGATCGATATGACACAATTTGATGCAGCCAGCTTTCCGTTGGGCAATGATGTGTATGCGGAACGTGTGAGGGGTCCCGGCATCAAGCTAGGCATAAAGATTGCGCTATGGACTCGTCATGGACGCGATGACTATGCTGTGGGAGGAGGGATGCAGACCACCCCAGAGTTAGAGGGAGGAATAACCAAGCATTATGCTGATGGTGTGATCCTCAAGTCAGCGAGCAATCAATATTTCATGGACTTTGATGAAAATGCAATCGCCATCATGCTTGAAAGCATTGATGATATGATTCGCGCTCTAAAAGAGGCTAAGACAGAGCGTCGCTTTGGGGGTTTCCACATCAACTTTGGTCGTGGTGTGTATGCGGTGATTGAGCGAGACAGTTCCTGCATTGACTTTTGCAGATGGTTTGTTTCAAACTCTGAAAGATCAAAACCTCCAGAGAAAAGGATGCTAACTTCTTGCAAACAGGGAGTTCATTTGACTGCAAATCAATTGGAGGTTTTAAGCAAGTTTCTGAAGGAGCACCTTCCCTCATTCCTATTCCCGCATGGTGACTTTGAGGTAAAGTGTGATGAGGTCACACACAATTGCAAGCAGTGTGATATCTGTAATCGCGTTGCTTTTCTTCCTATGGAGCTTCAGTTGGTGAAGATGATGTTGTCTCACTCTAAAGGAAACTGAGGTCTCACTCTAAAGTAAACTGAGGAGAATTAATAGTAGTAGTTTAACTAATATAAGTTGTAATAACACCAGCATTAACACTATCAGTAACAGTAGCAGTAACAGTAGTTATTCATGTGTATGTATCTATGTATACCTTTTGTTCTATATATATAATATATATATATATATATTGAAATGATTGTTCATAAAACAGTAAGAATAAAAGACAGAAAACATTATTATTGTATTTCATAGTTCTTATTTTATTCATAACTCATTGCTAATGATAAACATTGGTCTACACATAGATTCGTAAGTAGAGAATGAATAAATGAATGAATACATAGTAATACACAGTTACATATGGTGTTTTTTTTAATTTAAAAAAAAAATCAATCAACTCAAAAACAATGTAAGTCGTCTCTCAACATGATGAAACAATAAATATCTTCATTAAATCCCCAAATCCATACATTCATTGCAAATGTAAAAAATACTCAATGCTTGTATTCATCATTTTACACAGAAAGTCAGACTGAAGCATTTCTTTCATTGGAATAATAGTAGTAATACTCAGTGATAATACAAATATACAAATCATGAGGTGAAAAAAAGCTAAGCACTTTTTTTTCCAAGACATTAAAAAGGAAGCAGCTCCTTCATTGGAATCTTCACTACTACTACTACTATTATCAACATTGAATTCAATATTAGAATTACACGTGTTTGAATCGGCGAAATCAAACTCTCTCGGTGGGAGGATTTCCTTTCCCTGTGTCGATTGCATTTAAAAAAATCTTTTTTATAATAGTAGTAATAGTAGTAGTAGTAGTATCACATCAATGACATCAATAACAGTATCATCACCATCAACATCAACATCAATATCAATAACAACATAAAACCCAACAGTGGTCATAGTTCGAGTAACTAATAGCAAGTAATGTCTTTTTCCCAAAACTAGTCAATTTATACTTTAAAATTTCATCAGAATCATTATCACTATTATTATTATTATCTATAAATGAGTTTGTTTTTTGTTAAGTGTTTTAATTTTTGATGATGATGATGTTGATGATGTTATTTATTTATTTATTTATTTATGATGTTGATGATGATGAATTCTTTTTGGGGTGAAATAGTTTTATTGTTTGTCTATGTTTGAGGGACAGATATTCTCCCTCCACCTCCAAGACCAGTGCTTCGGCGCTGACAAATGTCATATTCAGATGAATAAATACCTTACCAAAAAAAAAAAAAAAAAAAAAAAAAAATAAAAAAAAAAACTCCTCAATGTCCTCACTTTTCCTAATGTCTTGGTTATGATCTTCCCTGTATGAAAATTCATCATTGAAATGAGGAGGAGGAGGAGGGGGAGAGAGGCTTCTCTTATTTGGAGGGAGAGGACAAGAGATAGGGGGAGTAAGACTTTTTTTCACCTCCTTCACCTTTCCCACCTTGTTTTGAATTTTTAGTCGGAATCGACTTTTCATATGATACCGGCGAGAGTTTTGCATGAAATGTGGAGTTTTCCACACATCCCCCTCCCCTTCTCCATCTTTATCATTCGCAGCAACAGCAACAACATCAACTTCATCCATAATTCCATCATCATCATCATCATCATCAACAATGCATTGTTGATGATGATGATGATGATGATGTGGTTGTTCTTCTCTCCCCATTTTGTTCACCAGGTTTCTTGCACACTCTACTAGCGGAGATGAAGTAGAGAGTGTGTCGCTCCTTGAGGTTAATGCTGCAATAGAAATGGGGGAAGTAAAATGTAAGGGAGGAGTATGCAACCCTCTCACCTGTAGCATACCCGCCGATCTAGCGTTTCTAAAGGTGGGGAAGAGGAAGAGGAATGTGGTGGAGAGAGTCCCCATTCTGATTTTAATAAAAGTAAATCTCTCTTAGTAATAAACTCTCCACCACATTCTTCATTAACAACTTCACTATTTTCAGTGAAGTGGATGGGGAGAGAAGGAGACTCCATCTCCAAGTCAAAAAGAAGAGTCTCAAAATTTAACGATAGAGTCATTCGCTAGTGGAGAGGGATGGGGAAGAACTCCATCTCCCTGCACTAAAAACCCGCATTCAATGATGTTGTTCTTGTCGTTAACCGCATTGGTAGTGGTGGTAGAGGCAGTGGGAAAAGGAATGCTGATGGGGAGAAAAGGTAACTTCCTTTGTTGTGAAAGGGGAGGAGAAATTGGGTGGGGAATGGAATTAGAATTGGAATTAGAATTGGAAACGAAAGGAGGAGGAGGAGGAGGAGGAGAAACATGATAAGTTGAAGAAGGACGATTAGTAATATCCTTCATCACTTCGCTTTTTCTCCTCAACCTCATTCTCCCATTCTCCTTCTTTTTCATGGTGATATTTTCGGGAAGTTGAACACGCCACATCACCTGTTCTGAGTTTCGCGGGCTAACAGCTTGCATCTTTCGCATTGCCATAGCAGGTGGAAAGCGAGAGTTTGGTTGTGACGCGACGCTCACCACAGCCAGCTGTAGTTGAACGCTGGCACACTCCGCTTCACTCAAGCCAATCTTGATGCTTTCGACTGCTTTCTTCATCCTCTGCACGTGCTCCTTCAACGCCACAATGGAAATCATCATTCGTCTTTGGGTAGCATTAAAGAACTTGATAACATCAAGTCTGATGTGTGTATGTGTATGTGTCTGAGAGAGAGAGAGAGAGAGAGAGAGAATGGGATTAATAATAATAATAATAATCAAAATAGTTGGTAAGGGGAGTTACATCCACATACATATATTCGTATATACGTATAGCCGTATATATGTATATTCATTCATTCATACACACATACATAGATTCATACATACATACATACACACACACACACACAACACATTCTCATACATATATTCAATTATATACATGGGACTATACATGATGCTATATATCCACGGTCACACACACACACGCGCAGTCACACACACACAGACACAGACACACACACACGCGCACACACACACAGCGAGTGCATGCCTCCATTCTATCATGGGTGCGCACACAAGTGAGCACTCACACACACACATGTGAAGTGGGCGAGACTACTCGACCGATTATTTGCGGGCTCACATTTCACGTGGGCACGCATTTTGCTCCTATTTGCGTGGGCTTGCAACTGCCACATTTGCGAGGCCGGGTTCCCTGCTGTAAAGCGTTGCTTGGATACGTCGATTGTGACTATCCTAGCAACGATAGAAGGTCGGGCGTTTGGACCCAGACCCATCGGACGTGTTTTTGCATGCTCCGATGTTTTAGCCGATATTTCGGATTTTATTGTCGAAATTCCAAACTTATTTAACTTAATTATATGGGAGGGGATTTGGCTTATAACATATATTCCACTGTTGAACTATATTTAACACATAACATAAGTTATATTGCTAAATTCATTCTGTTAGTAAGAGGTAAGAATAAAATGGTGAGCTCCTAAGAAGTGACATGAACGTTCCTTGCATTCCTTACTGTCCTCCAGACTTATATTATTAACCGCTATGGTCAACTTCAGATTGCTATTTGGATTGCTCTATAGTCTTAGTTAATTAAGGGCCTTCTGCCCATGGTCTGTCAGGAGTCGAACTCTCCACCTCGGACATTGCTAGTCAAGGGTCAGGCTGGCAGGATGACAGACAACCGGCGGCAGGAGGCACAAGACATGGAAACAATTATTTATATTAACACGTAGGGTCGCCTTAAGCGGGGGTGGAATAGCCCGACGGTTAAACTGGTGCCGTGACCAGGATGGTAAGGAGTGTAATACCTTTTAGTTCACTTCTGTATGCGCAGAAATTGTTTTAAATTTTTGTTTATAGCTTATTCGGGTAGTGTTGACAGGTCAGACCGGCGTCTGTTTTTAGGTTTCATGCCATACCATGACGGTTTAGGGAATACCCGGGGTTGCATTAATAATGGAGAAATAATAGTGTTCAACTAAATTGGTATTCCTGGTTTTCTTTCGCGGCTGGTCATACTAATTTTTACTGTGAGGGCTACAAGCCTTAGGTCCACAGTGGGTTACTAAGGCGTCAGGCGTCTGCCCATAATAACTACGCTACCCTTGTGTCGCTCTGAACGGATATAGTCGAATAGGCGAGGATTAGCTACCCCGGCATAAGGCAATAGACCAGGCAGGGAGTGATCGCCGATGGAGGAATGCAGGGTAGGACCTGAAGGCCAGACCACTGGCTTTTCATGATCATTTCATTCTTTTCTCTATTGGAATGTCTTATTTTTGGCTTTGTAATTCAAAATTGGGGTTTGTTTTAACATGTTTTGTTATTGTCATGCAGTAGGGGTGTCTTGTGTGGGCATGTAAGTCACATCATTATCACTGACAAATTTTACAGAAGACAAAAAATGGACGAACGCAGGATACGACGAGATTAATTTCTCTCGGCCGTTTTCGTAGATTTTTCTATTAGATATCTTAAGTTTGGCACCACTGGTACTGTCAGTTCGAAATTAGCGTTTATTTTGACATATTTAGTTATATGTGCGCATTTGGGATGTCTGTATGTTTATAAAAGTCACAGCATTACATACAATATTTGTGGGGAACTGGTAAATACATGGACGAACGCAGGGGAGGGCATGAGGACCAATGTATTGGCCTTTCACGGCCGGATTCGTCGTATTTCTTATGGGATGTCTTATTTTTTGCATTAATCTTACTTTTAATTCCCAATTTAGGCTTTATTTTGTCATATTAATGTTTCTGTCCATCCAAATTGATATATTTTGTATTTATTTTGTCCATATTAATGCTTTTGAGTGTTTTTGTAATAATATAAAATCCACACGCAATTCGCGGGTGGACGTTAACTCGGCCGCGAAATTTGCGGGTACTGCGAGAGGTGTGTCAGTAGCGGTTGTCATCAACAAATCGCGCACGGTTGCCAAGCACTGGTACACAATTTGCAGTTTATCTGACAACCATGTGTCTGTTGGACAATTCGAATGCTTTCTACATTAGTAATAGAATACATCATGTAGGCACTCCTTTAAAATTAATTTTAACTTACATTTGATATATTTGTGTTATATTCATTCATATTTATGCATTCCGAATCGTTTTGGTTTATATTAAAGGAATATGACGACGAGATCGATGTTATTCGGCCGTTTTCGTCGTGTTACTTTATCTCTTATTTTTGTCATTATTTTGCCATTCAGGTTATATTAAATCCAATTACTAGTTATTTGTTTTATATTTATTCATATTTACAAAGTTGTAGTTTAATACTAATGTAACAGGACGACGAGATCAGTGTTATTCGGCCGTTTTTCGTCGTGTTATGTTTAAACTTCATATTTCTGGCATTATTAAGCTATTACTGTCACTTTTAATTCCAACCCCCGACCCCCTCTCCTGCCCCCTATATGGGATCGCCTTTGAGGGCGCCACCTATGTCGACCTCGCCCTGCCCTTCGGCTGCCGCTCCTCGGGCGCCGTGACAAGGAAGGAGAGGAGAGGGGAGTTGGAATAAAAACATTTTATTCAGATGGCAAGGCAATAAGCAATATGAGGAAGTGTATGAGTACAAAGAGGGTCAATGAGGTAACCTCTATCACTGAACATAAAATGTCATAGGTACAGAGCTGAAGAGTCAGTATGTCCAGGGGCCATGCCCGAGGTTAGTGTTTATCCGGGGCATGAACTCAGACGGGAGGGAGGTGGCCCGAGGAGCCCTCCACCTATGAGGAAAGGAAAAAGAAAAAGAAAAGGAAAAGGAAGAAGTAGGGTGGGTGGGTGGAGAAAATAGAGTCCGGGCCTGGAGGGTGATGATAGGCGAGTGGCTAGGAGCAGCTAGGGCGGCCGGTTATAAGGGCCGAGGGAAAAGGGGGGGGGGAAAGTTATGTCAGTGACCCAACGGTCGCGGCAGGGGAGGGAGGAAGGAGAGGGGGGGGGGTCCTCCTTCCCCGCCACGAATCAAACGCAATGCGAGCATTACGACCGATACGTGACAAGGAAGGAGAGGAGAGGGGAGTTGGAATAAAAACATTTTATTCAGATGACAAGGCAATAAGCAATATGAGGAAGTGTATGAGTACAAAGAGGGTCAATGAGGTAACCTCTATCACTGAACATAAAATGTCATAGGTACAGAGCTGAAGAGTCAGTATGTCCAGGGGCCATGCCCGAGGTTAGTGTTTATCCGGGGCATGAACTCAGACGGGAGGGAGGTGGCCCGAGGAGCCCTCCACCAAAACTGAGGAGAGGGCTCGAGGGGCGCCCGAGGCGGCGATCCGCGGGACGTAGGCGTGGACCGAGGCGGAGGTCCAGGTCCCCTGCTCCATGATCTCCGAGAGGGGGACCCCGGCGCGCTGACAAGCCTGGGCCGCCCCCCCGGCGGAGGCTGTGGAGAGTGTAACCGTCGGGGGCGGGCACCCCGAGGGCCGTGAGGGCGCCTAGCTGGATGGCAGTGAGCGTCCGAGGGTCCAGGGGGCGGCCGGAGGGCAGGATAAAGGCAGGATCGGCGGGGCAGGCAGGGGCGAGGGCCACCGAGGCGGTCCAGGCGGCGACGGGGCAGAGGGGGCGCCCGGGCGGGGATGAAGAGGGCAACCGCCCCCGAGGGCAGCGCGATGGTCTTGGTGGTCCGGAGGGTAACGCGCAGCCCCCCGGGGGCAGGGGCGACGTCGCCGCGTGTGATGGTGTGAGGGCCGCCCCACACCTCGGGGCTGGGGGAGAGGAGGCTAGACTGCCGTAGCATCCCGTAGTACCCGAGGAGGAGGGCGGCCCGGGGGACGATGCCCGAGGGCCCAGCGAGGGCGAGGTGGTGGGCGACGGCGGCGAGGATGGTAGGCGTCAGAGGCGGGGTGGGGCGGGCAATGTGGCCGGAGGCCCGCTCCCCGCCGCGACAGACGTCCCTGGCGAGGCGCGAGGTGAAGGCGCTCGGGTCGCCCCCGGCCGCCTCCAGCCAGGGGCGTGCCCCGGAGAGGGCGTTCCGGACGGAGGCCGGCGCCAGGGGGCGGGCGTAGAGCGAGGCGGTGTAGGCAGCGACGTCGAAGGGCGTCGGGGCGAGAGGGTCCCAGTGGTGGCCCGAGGCGAATTGGACGTAACCTCGGGCCTGCCGACGTCGGTTCCTCCAGGTGGAGGGGGCGAGGGCGGCGATGCGGAGGCCGTCCACGGCAGCGACCTCGGTGGCGGTCTACCCTGGATTAGAGGGCAGGGTTGTAGGGGAAGTCGTCATGGTGGGCATCGGCGCGTTCAAGCCCGAGGCGGGCGACCTCATCTCGGGCAACGCCAGCCCATCGACCAGGGAGGTGGGCGCGGCTCAGGGCGTCGGCGAGGACGAGGTCGGCGCCGGGCTTGTGGACGATGGTGAGTTCAAAGCAGGCCTCGGCCGCCATGAGCCAGAGCTCCCGGGCGCACGTCCCGAGGGTGAGGTCGTGGGCCCGCCCCGAGTTGAGGGAGGCGGCGGAGGCCATGTTGTCCATGTTAATGACAACATTGGCCCCCGCGACGTCAGCCGGGAGGAGGGTGCGGAGGGCCACCACTAGGTTGACCGCCTCCAGCTCGTGGATTGCGGGGAAGCGGGCGCGGAAAGCCCTCGAGTACCCTCAGGCGTAGTAGCGCCTGGGGGAGTAGGCCCCACCTCCGGTGAGGCAGGAGTCACACTCGATGACGATCCTCCGGGTCCCCATCGGGCGGAGGAGGTGGAGGCCGTTGGAGGCGCGCCCGTAGGCCGCGAACCAGGCCAGGTCCCGGAGGGCGTCGTCCCCGAGGGTGATGGCGGTGAACCCGCGGCAGCTGCGAAGGGCCGCGAGGAGCCGCGCCATGAACTTCCTCGTGGGGAGGACGCAGCTGCCGACGTGGTTGAGGCGGCCGAGGATACTCTGAAGCTCCTGGCGCCCGAGGGTAGGCCGGGCGGCCCGGGCCTCGCAGTCGGCGACGAGTTCGTCGACTTTGTCGGGTGCGATGCGAATCGTCATGGCTTCGCTATCGACGGCGAATCCGAGCCAGGAGACTCGCACCGCCGGAGGGTGGCACTTCCCGGGGGCGACCTCCAGGCCGAGGGCGCCGACGAGGGCAATGAAGCCGTCAAACGACTGGCTGGCCCTGAGGTAGGTGAGCTCGCACCCGACAAAGTCGTCAACATAGACGAGGGCATGGAAGCCCTCGCGCGGGAGGATCCAGGCCACCGCGGCGGTCACCCTGACACAGGCGGCGCCCGAGGAGCGGCAGCCGAAGGGCAGGGCGAGGTCGACATAGGTGGCGCCCTCAAAGGCGATCCCATATAGGGGGCAGGAGAGGGGGTCGGCCCGTAGCTGGCGGTAGGCCCTGGATATGTCCGCGGTCCAGGTGTAGGCCCCGGTGCCCAGTCCGATGAGGCGGCGGCCCACGTCGGCCACGGATGGGAGCCGGTAGGCGTGGGGCCTACCCAGGTACTCGCGGCGGGGTATCCCAGCGTTACGCTGTGGCCAGGGGGGTAGGATAGGTCGACGATGACCCGCCTCTTGCCCGGGTCGGATTTGGGGCGGGTCATCATGGGGGAGACCTGGGCCCAGGGGGTGAAGGGGGGGGTGGTGAAGGGGCCGGCGAGGGCACCGTGGGCGAGCTCCGTGGCAATGAAGTCGCGGAGGTGGACTTGGTGCTCGGGGGCCTCCCGATGGTTGGTGTATGTGGGCCGGGGGGGGGTGCTGGCGGAGTAGTTGGCGGGGAAGCCATACTCGAGGAGGTCTACCAGGTCGTTGTCGGGGTGGTCTCGGAGGCGTGGCGCCAGGCGGGGATGTGGAGGCCTGAGGGAAGGGGGATGCGGGCGGCCAAAAAATTAGGGAGGCCCGTATCGCGGAGGGTATGGTAGGCTCGGGAGAAGGTGGGGTGGCGGCTCCAGGCGGCGCCGGAGAGGTGGGGCCATATGGAGAGGAGGGTGGGGCGGTAGGCGGTAGGAGTGGGGCCGCAGGAGGGGGCGGCGGGGAGGGTGTCTTGGATGCTTGGGTTGACGACCTCGGCGACGGTTTCGCTGAGGTCGCGGGTGCTGGGGGGGTGGGGAGTGGGGGTGGGGGGGGGTAGAGAGGCTGGGGGAGGGCAGAGCGGGGTGGCTGGGGGGGGAGGGTGTGGGGGGGTGGAGGGGGGGGCGGGGGGGAGAGGGGGAGTGGAGAGGGAGAAGAGGAGGGGGGGGTGGGGGGAGGTTGGGGGGAGGAGGGGGTGGGATGGGTGGGGGGTTGGAGAGGGGGAGTGCGAAGGCGTGGGGGGGGGGGGGGGGGGGGGGCGGGGGCGGGGGGGGGTGCGGGGGGGGGGGGGCGGAGGAAGCGGGAAGGCGGCCTATGTATGCAGTGTCGCCGGGGCCGGGGGGAGGGGGGCGGTTGGTGCGGCTGGTGCGGGTGCGGGGGTGGGTGCGGTGTTCTGGGGGGGGAGATGTGAGGGGAGGGTTGCGGCGGAGATGTGAGGGGAGACGGCTGGCTGGAGCGGTTTTGGCGGCGTGAGATGTGAGGGTAGGGTGGTGGCGGTTGACAGGATTGCGGTTGGCGCGGGCATAGCGGGGGTGCTTAGGGAGGCGGCGGCGGGTGGTATCGGGTGTTGGCGGGCGGTCTGTGTCGGCTTGAGATCTGAGGGCGGTGGCGGTGTCGGGTGTTGGCAGGCTGTTTTTCTCTCCAGGGCGGTGTGTGTTAGCGGGGGTGGGTGCGGGGGGGGTGTGTGCGGTGTGTGTGGGGTGTGTTGCGGGGGTGGGGCCGCGTCGCCGCCGCCGGGCTAAAAATCCGGCGAGGTGATCGCGGGGGCGGCTGAGGCGCGGTCGCGGGTGCGCTTTGAATAGCAGACAGCCTCACTATGGACGGTTAAGATACGGCGCACGTTCGCGCAGTACGCGCATGCGTGCCTCCTCCTCGCGCCTTGGTCACCGTGGGCCTCACCGGGGGGGGCGAGATCGCATGAGGCGGGGTCTCTGTTCCAGGCGATGCAGGGTATCCCGTATGCCTCTCGGGTGTAGGGTGTGCGTGGGTCGGCGTTGGTGGTGCGGGGGTGTGTGGGGGGAGGGGTGGGGCGGGCGCGGGTAGGGGGGGGGAGTAGTCTGGCTCTGCCCCCGGAGGCAGTCGCGGGGGCGGTGATCACGTCCATCCGTACAGTGTTGATCGCGACTGGGTCGTGCCACCCATCCGGGAGGCGGCCATCGGCAACCCATGCGAAGATGGTTTCCGAGTATCGCCGGACGGTAGGCCACGGATGGGTGACGGCGTCCCTGAGGACGGTCATATTGTGGTGGAGTAATCCGGGGAGGGCGTCGGTGGGAAAGGAGGGGTGGGACTCGAGCATGCGGAGGGCGAGGTTGTATTCCTCCATGGTCGCCTCGCCGCGCTTCAGAGCCTTCCCCTCGGGGCCTCTCTCAATGAGGTCGTGAGGGAAGAGGTAACCTGGGGGTATACCTTTTCGCCGCCCGCTTCCCTGCGCCTCGGCGGACTCCAGGATCTCCCTGACTGCGTCGGCCGCGGATGCCGGGGAGCGGTCCCGGGGTGGGTGGATGGAGGCGGGCCGGGGGGCGGCGGAGGCGGCCTGCTGTGTGGCGTAGAGGCCGCGCCGTAGGTAGGGCTGGTAGGTCGGGTGGACGTCGCTGGCGGGTGTCGCGGAGGCGGGCGTCGGCGTCGGAGAGGCGGGGGCGGGGAGGAGGCGAGGTGCGTGGCTGGGGGGGCACCCCCTCCAGTCCCGGCGGCGAGTTCCTGCAGCATATCTGCAATGCGGTCGGCTATGGACGGGGCGGCCGGGGCCCGAGGCGGAGGCGGGGCGTCCAGGCTCCGGGTAGGCCGAGGCCCGAGGTGGGGCGAGGGTAATGGACTCGACCAGGGCTGTGAGGTGGTCGATGGCGCCGGCCTGGCATTGCATCTCGGCGGCCTGGGCGTCCATCCGGGCATCGACGGCGCTCGCCCAGGAGGTGGCCTCCGACTGGAGGCTGGGGACGGCGGAGGTCGCGGAGGCGGCGTCCTGTGAGGCGGCCGACGCGCTCCGGCCTCGGCGCGATCCGCGGCGGCCCGGGGGGCGGCCCCGGGGGCATGACCCGGCTGGCATGATGAATGAGTGTGTGGGTGAGGCGGCGAGGCGGCGTGAGGCGGGCGGCGGCGTGTGAGGAGCGTCGCGTGAGGCGGAGTGTGACGGCCCGCGTGTGAAGAGAGGTGCCAAATAGAAAATAGAGTCCGGGCCTGGAGGGTGATAATAGGCGAGTGGCTAGGAGCAGCTAGGGCGGCCGGTTATAAGGGCCGAGGGAAAAGGGGGGGGGGGAAGTTATGTCAGCGACCCAACGGTCGCGGCAGGGGAGGGAGGAAGGAGAGGGGGGGGGGTCCTCCTTCCCCGCCACGAATCAAACGCAATGCGAGCATTACGACCAATTGTATTCATGGTAATTGCTCAACTCATATAAAGTAATTTTAATGTACTATCAAATACTGCTGGTTTCCTGCTGTTATTCGTTTTGAGTTTATTCACAAAATTTAAATATTATAGGTTAATGTTACTTTTAGTTCCACAATTACTGTTAACTTGTATTTATTTAAGCATATACATTTCAGGTGTATTTCACTATTTCTTTATTAAAATCATATATTATATGCATTCTACTGTGCTAAACATGTCAATTTAAAGTAGCATTATGCAAGTAGCCAAGTAATATGACTCACCAAGGCGGTACTTGAATTATTCTGTACATGAATTATGTTGAATTATTCTGTATGTAAATCCATTTTTGGTCATGGCCATAGCTGAACCACCAATAGCTGGCATGATTAACCTTGTAATTAAATATTAGTAGAATTGTGATAATACTCCTTATTTCTTTTACACCTACATTCATTGTACGCGTTTGTTATATGTATGTCAATGTAATGCCTATGTCACAGCTGAGTCATCGATGGCTGGCATAGAATCAATTATTCTGGTCCAATTATCCAAGTATTAGAGCAGAAGTAAAGTAGTTTATTAAAACTGCACGGTCTATGTCATAGCTGCACAATCTAGTGCTGACTTACTGTATATCTACCACACCATCCATCGTATCTTTGTTGGATGTTGGTTGGATTTTCGTTGAATTGCTATAATAATGTAATGGGGTAAAGTAAACTATTATATATCTAAAATATCCTCTAAAATGCTCTAGGTAACCTGATTCTCTGCTCAATTCATTTATGTGCTTGTATTAGGCCAGTGAACTACATGCTTTGTATTTCTGAATAAATATAATAATATAAACTCTAATTAATGTGAACCTATTTATATTTCATACACACAACATTTAGACGCACACACCATATCAACCGCTCGATGACAGAACAAGGAGATAGGGATTCACGGCGGCCACACAAGGTTGACAAGTCCGGCCGGCAGTGAGAGCTGGATTCGCGGGATTCGCATTGGCCACCCGCGGTTAACCGATCCAGCATACATTACGAGCTGGATTTGCGGGGTGAGCAGCAACCACCCGCGGTTAACCGATCCAGCATACATTACGAGATGGATTTGCGGGGTGAGCAGCAACCACCCGCGGTTAACCGATCCATCGTACACTACGAGCTGGATTTGCGGGGCGAGCAGCAACAACCCGCGGTTAACCGATCCAGCCTACACTATGAACTGGATATGAGCTGGATCCGTGGGGCGACCAACGGCCACCCGCAAATAGCAAATCCAGCCAGCAGTGACAGTTGGATTCGCAGGACGAGCAGCGGCCACCCACAGAATCCGGAGGAGGGCATCACATTAGGTATTGTTTTGGGAATATTCTATTTACAGGGATGGGTTCACGGGGCTATACAATATGCAGGGACTATTTAAATTATACACTTATATTCTTATCTTGTAAAACACACACCACCACATTAAAAATACACCTTGATTTGTATATAGTTTGCAATATTGTATGTGGTGTATTATTGGTATATTGGTTGTAGAGCAGGGAATCAGTTAGGCTGCTGGCGTTTCTTTTGAGCACCTTTTATATTGAGTATTGTAACCTATTGATTTCTGGGTGATTTCATGAAGTAAAAATGTTATTAAAACCTTACATGTTGGTAAAACCAATTGAAAATATACCACAACACCCTTGTGAGCCTAAGCACTAATCTAAGCATTGTGGTAAAAACAGATTTAGAATTATAGGTCAAAAACCCTTGCAAACATATAATTACATCATACATGTTGGTAGAGAAAAGTAAAATACACCACAGAATCCTTGTAAGCCTTCACGGTTAAACTGGTACACAAGGGGATGGGGCCAAATCAAATTGTAACATATTAACCCTAAACTTAAATTTAAATAAAAATCAAACTAACCAGGTTTCTAGGAGAGTAAACATATGTGAACATTCTACAATTTGTTTTAATTATCAAAATAATAGCAATTTTCCCCAGGCTGCTTTCTTCCGGAGGGAAACAGCCTGTGGTTGGTATATCTATTATAGTAAATATAAAATAACTGGCACTAAAATATAGCAAATGTTTATATTTGGTCATCTAGAAGGACACAGGAATGTTCAAAATGTTATCTGTGTAAACTAGAACATTTCTAACTGTTTTATTAAGGTAAATGTAGACACCTCTTCGTAACCAACCACTTGACTAAATTATTAAATGGTGGATATACGTGTTATGTTTGTATTATGTGTTATTTGTGGCTCGCATTTCTGCCCCGCATGTTGTTGGGGTTTTGAAAAGCAAACAAAATACACCTCAGTCCACTAGATACAACCACACAATCTAACCATATGTATCTGTATGTGTATTTCGATGGTATTTGTCATTTATGGGTTTCCCTTGTTAAATGCGGTTCAGGGTGTCGGGGTGGCCCGTGTATTCAGGGTTCAACCATGAATTGATTGAGAAAGCCAGTGTTCCGTATTATGGAATCGTTTGGGTCGATTGGCTGAAGGAGGAGTTTACAGTGGGTGGAAATAAGTTGGTTAACAGTGGGTCCAACTATTGCCATAAGGTTGGTTAACGGTGGGTCCACCTACTGCTAGGGGAGCCCCTCCTTTATTTATGATACCCTGGTGGGGAAATAAGTTGGTTAACGGTGGGTCCAACTACTGCCAGGGGATTAGACAGCAAATTTATTTTTAGATACACGCGGAGGGAATTTTCTTCATGGTTGAACTGGTGAATATATTCTTCACGGTTAAACTGGTTCACAATGAGCATTGAATATGTATGTCTCTAAACTATGAAGCTTAACAATCATTTACTGAAACGGTTCTTCTCTCTGAGGGCACCAGCTTGGTTTTCAAAATTTTCTAGAATATAGACCTAAAACTAATCTATGGGGAAATAGACATACACATTCAATCAAATTAAACATAAAATTAAACCATTTAAAATTGTAGGAGTAACTAGCCGTGATCTCTGGGGATAACCACTAGTTAATCATACATGTACATTAGGAATAAGAGTGAAATGTTAATATGAATTGTTTGGTGATGTGGAAGGGTAGCGATTATTCCAAATTCTATTATAGAACAAATTTTGAAGATTATTATAGAACAAATTTCGCTAGAAAGTAACATTGATGTGATACTTTAGCATTGTCGCTATATTACGTCCATGCGAGACCTCTACGAGGCCTAGTGTGTTCGCATTTCCTAAAGTCTGTATTGCTAACAACTTAACTGTGCTGAAGTATTTGTATATTTAAATATCTACTCCCACGGCCGGAACGTTCACGGCTCGTGATTGACCCCGCATTGGGTCAGATTAGTGTAACAATCGTATATTCGCTATCAGTTTACAACCGAGTGAGTGGGCGGGTGTCCCCTCAGAGTGTGTGCCCGGTACCCCTGGCCACACTAGGACCCAATTTTGGATACCCGCATTAGCTATTTCAATTTTTTTCTGGTAGTGTGGTGCATCGGCGATAGCCATTGCCGCTACTAGGGGTGTGCCCCTCATTATTATCGGCCATCCTGAGAAATCATCGCGTTTTGGATTGTTATTCTTGTCACTAGGACGAAATATTTACTTAAAGGACATCAGTCCTATTACTAGTTAGCACACGTTCAATTATTATTCAGACCGTCAGTAAGGTTACACGAAGCATACATGGGGGGAGCTTAGAAAATGATATTTCGACTACCTCGGGAATACCCTTCGTACTCTGTGCCATGCAGACCCCATGGTACTTGTATGAAGAGTGCACCTTGGAGAGTTGCTGGTTAAATCGGGATAGGGATATTACTAAAACTGACTTTCATGGTTAACACTGCTATTTCATAGCTAGGCCTGTAAACTGTTGTATAACCTGTATAGTGATATCCCATGGATGCGGCCATTCGCATCCATCGGATAGGTCCCGCGCGAGTGAGGTACTCCCGTATTGTTAAAGTAGGATCATCTGCTAGATATATTCACATTAAAAAAAATAATAGAAACATTTATGGCATTATATCCGTAGGTGGTTTCGGACATCTGTACTGGCGCCATAAATAGTTTTTGTGTAAACCAAAAGCGGACTTCCTTCTGGAATTTCCGGCTTTGGTTACAATGTAGTCATTGTATAGTAGTCATTGTCTAGTAGTCAAGGTGTGAATTTTTGGAGAAAAAGGGGACCCTGTCGTTGGAGCTGTATACATTTAGGGTAACGTCGTCTGTAGCGAATTCCAAATACCCTTCACTTTTAGCATACGGTGTGATACGGACTTGAGATAGGGATATTACTATGGTAACGCCGGCCAGAGTACTTTTGAGGCTGTAATGAGTTTACGGTATAGGCTACTGGTAGAGGAGAAATATTGAGCTAGCTTTCATCGCGGGAACTGGGCTAGGGAATTTTCTTCCAGGGGTTAGTAGTACATGTGTGGTCACAAGTGTCAAAATGGTGGAGTGTGTTATAAAGGGTTGTGATATTGGATGGTGTGCAATTGTACAGATGACGAGTGACTAGTGGAGTTTCTTTCATTGCCAGACTGACTGGCAGGGTATTCAGCTACGACAGGGTCAGTATTTTTAGTTGGGCCGGCACCAGAATTGAAGGTCGATTCTGGTAGTTTCAATGTTATCAAGTAATGATTCAAAACTGTTTTTGAAGGAATTTATGTACAAACATATTCCTTGTGAAATACTGAAATTGTTGACCAGAGAGCTGGCTTGTCTCAAATCGAAAAAATTACACAACGAGAAGGAAGTATGCAGTGCCTCGCATTCCACGCCATTTAGTCGTGGATCAAGCGGGGTCGCGATTATGCTTATTATTTGTTGCTACAGCCACGAACCCTGGTAGTCTCTCCCACTTTTCCGTTCTTAGACGAACATCAGTTCCTGTTGTTCGTCTGGGGAGGCTGTGAAGTGGGCGAGAC
>JASIRB010004171.1:0-20084 GCA_030323885.1 Branchipolynoe longqiensis
AATGACCCATCTACTAAACGCGGGCTCCGGTAGAATAAAGTGGGTGGTGTTGCGCTGCGCAGGCGCAGAGGCCCGGCTTCTCCTCCGGTTCCGGTGACCGTTTCCGGCGGGGTGGCCCGGTGCCTTCCAGTGCATCCTTGACTGCCTGTTGTCCCCTTAACCCTACCCCCCCCCATGTCACACTAGCAACACTCAACTAGTTTTATGCTGGCAATAAAGTCTTACATGGGATGATACATTTAGGTTTGACGTCTTTTTTCTCTGTGGCGGAGTGGTTAGAGTGTCTGACTTTTTTCTAGGTCGGACTTCTAATCTGAAGGCCGGTGGTTCAATTCCCCATGCCCCCACCTCTGCAAATTTGGATTTCCACCGCTGTGTATAACTTATAGCGTCATCAAAGGCCTGTTGCTCTCATACCATGTCTATGTGGTGTGGGAGATTAAAAATCCCTTGGGTCGGTAAAAGTGTAGGCTCGGGCTTTCTATCAAAAAACTGCCTAATGGTGAAAACAAGTCTATTCAGACTTATCCATAACAGGTGGTATAAATCTTCAAGAGAGAGTTGTGTGTGTGTGGGGGGGGGGAGGTTGGGAGGTGGGTTGTTAGGGGCTAAATGCATTTATTCTTTTGAATATATATTCTTTTTAGCGCCAGGTCACTAGTTATCCAACCGTTAACATTGAGAAGTGTTCACGCAAATATGTATTCATTGATGTATCATTAACAAACTAGCAATATATATTAATATTGATAGAGAGAGAATACAGATTACTATAATACTAGGCAGCGTCAGTTGCAATTATATCAATTTTTCAAAGTTTGTTCGTTATAGTAAGACAAGCAATTCTGTTGGGGTTTTTTTCAATTATATTTTCCCAATGTGAATTAGCTGATTAGATTTCCCTGTCAGTTCACACAGGTATAACCGCATCAAAATTGCAACATGGATGGTTTTTGCTATTATTTGACACGGATCTGACCATTTTGTGGTTTCGTGTGCATTTCAGTTTAGGCATGTGAATGTGAATATGACCCTTTTTGCCAACACATCGTTAAACAATAATAAACCAATCAATATGATGTATGTGGGTGTGTGTGATCGTTTGGCACCATTCATCATCATCATCATGCTGCCGGTCGCGATGCGACAAAGACTGCTTTCATTACTTGAATGCTGCTCTCCATTTAGCTCTCTACATTTCATGAAAGCTGCCTGCAAAAGTGTTGAAGTGCTGCTGGATTTTGCAAGTTACCAGTGGCACTCTCTTGGGGAGCAAATAGATGTTTCACACCGGCAATAACATGTCCAGACAGGCGCAAAACTATTTGTCCCTGCAGTGGTTGGGCGGGAGATGTTGGGAGTTCCATACATAAACCGCCTTGATGCTGCCACAGTGACATGGTTTTCTGTTCAGGGTGTGCTCGCTTAGCCTTCGGCTCTGTCAAGAACCTGTACCACAAGGCAGTGGTTTACAACTCTGCAGGGCAGGGGCGTCAAACTCCCTGAGGTATTGCAATACCTGCATACCATTATTGGCACCATTAGTGTGCAGTTATTTAATGTATAATCATTATGCGGATATAAATGGACGGAATCGTTAATTATTTTATATTGAATATTGAACTCGGGCAGGCTAAAGCTGTGGATATTGTGGACGGTGGCGACCCAAGCGGGAGTTGATGGTACCTATGCCGCCATTTGATTGTTTTCATTCCCGTTTGAAAATTGATATATGCTATGTACGGTTCAGGCAGTATCCTGTGCCAGAGCTCAGAGAAATACAAGACTCAACCCAGTCCTGTATAGTGTTGTCTAACCTGTAGTGGTAATGTATATTGCATAATATTAATTAATTAAAACAAATATATAAAAACTATTTTCTTCTTAGATTTTGTTTTAATTATAATTCAAACACCCGTGACAATGCCGTCTCCCCCTTTGTGCGTTGGGAAATTGCTACTTGCTCAAGATGAGTCATTATCTAATCGTTTTATATTAAACTGTCATTCGACAAGAAAGACACTGTTTATTAAAAAAATTACCATTCTCTCGGAACAAGAAATAACCACATAAGAAAAGAAAAATTAAGAATCGAAAGAGCAAAATAAATAACGGAACTGGCAGAAGCTGTGTATACATTCCAGTCTTATTAAAAATTTCCATTTTCTTGGGAAAAGAAATAACCATGTAAGAAAAGAAAAGAAATACAGAATGTAAAAAAAACTGAACTAGGAAAAATTGGTGTGCACATAATGGCATTCGCGTCCTCTACTTGCTGCTCGCTTCTCTAGTATTTGACACCGGAAGTCAAGCAGTTAGGTCGCTCTCCATAATCCGGCCGTTAAGGCGGGTACTAAATACTGCTCACGTTTCCATTTCCGACGCACTTCCGGTCTGCGCGAATGGAGAGCGCTGGATGCGCCAGCAAGTCGAGAGTGGGGGTCGCCATGACAACCGCGATCGTCTGGGCATGGGAGGCAATAGGGTGTCGAGTCACATTTCCTTTCTGCAGGGAATTCCGGCAGTAATCAACTTAGTATTTCCATAATGATATCGATATTCATTTACAAGCCAATAGCGCCTCTCAAGACACACGGCCGGCAATATCTACTTTATATCTCTCTCTATATACATATATATCTATATTGTAAGTGTTATATATATTATATGTGAATATACTGTACAGCATACACATATTATATATATTATATTTCTTATACATGATATATAGTATATATATATTATATAGTTTTCAGCTAAGAGAGAATAATACAGCAATAACTTTATGGGTTGGCATTATTTAAGATACCGATAATATAAATGTATTATATTATATAATAATATGAATAAGCAATGCTTAGTACCGACCCGCCCACATTCGTCGGAATTACGAAACTGTCTATAGAAATTGAATATATTATTAACCAATCGCTGTCATCCACCTTTTGCTGTGGACAGAAGTTTGACGAGTTTGTATGGCGTCGAGAGCCAAACAAATGCCTGTGGTTTTGAGTTTGCATTCTATGGAGTGTGCCGCTGCACGCAGTGCAGAACTAAATTAATAGAAATACAGAACAATTTGGCATAAAAATGAAAGTTTGGAATTACAAACTTGTCTATTGACATATACATATAAACGCTTGGAAAATTATTTATTTATTAACATGAGTATAGTACAAATGGCGGCCACCTTAGGACGATTTCCGTTTCCGTTTGCTGGATTTCGATTTCTCGATTATTCAACGCGAGTTTACAAATAGTGGCGCCCATAGGGGGCTATTTCCGTTTCCGTTTGCTGGATTTTGGTGATTTCATTTCCCACCTCTATGAATACAGGTATTGTTTATGTATCTACACACGTGTTAGTCATTAGCCTCCCCGTGGGTGGGTCGGTATAAATATGATGTAAATATAATATAGATATGATATAAATATATTATTTTTATTACATACATAATATATGTTGTATATATTATAATATCATAAACATGATGTATTATATATATATTACATGCGTTATATATGTTACATAAATGATGTATATAATGTATTATATACACCCCATCCTGATATTACCTTGGATGTTGCTATGACGTAAAAGAACAAATAAACAAAAACAAAATATTATATATATTATATATATTATATATGTTGTATATATTATATACATTATGCATATTCCTTGCCAGAGAATATGCACTCATCTCAATGTATTCTTGTGTCATCTTATTTTGTACTACAGATGCCCTTTATATATATATATATATATATATATATATATATATATATATATATATATAGTTAGTATATGTATATACGTGTATAAATCATCGAGGTATTTTCCTATTATTATTATGATCCGTTATCGTCCATTAACGGACTCAGAGTGATTTGCTGCGGCACATTCGCCTACGGTGGCGCCGCCACCAGCAGTTCTTTTTACTATTTATATATATATATATAGCAGTCTGCAATAACGCCTCCGAGCTAGTGGAGGAAACGCGGCGCGCAGGAGGCGGAGAGGTGCATGCTGGTACCCACCCCCCACCCCCGGGGAGGGGCGGGGGAGCTCAACCCACCCCATATCTTATTAATGCGATAACAGGCTTATCACTATTCATAAATATATTAAGTGTCGTTTTTTTTAATTCAAAATTGCAATTTCATGTGTGATATCCTGTGGAAATGAATAGTTAGTGCAAATGTGCAAGTAAAACCTGATATTAAGCACTTTTCCAATATGACACTGACACAGCTAGAGTATGTAGAGAATAAAAAATATGTAGACATTCCCTACATTGTTCACCGCACCCATCAATCAATCAATCAATAGTTCCGTCCTCTAGTCGAGGGTTGGATGCAATGGTTCTCCACTTGTCCCGATGGTGTGCTGTTCTGATAGACTGTGAATAATTCAAGCCTGTCCACTGTGAAATATTTGTAAACCATGATGTTCTTGGTCTCCCTCTCCCTCTGCTGCCATTCACCTTCCCTTCCAACAATGTACGGTATATTGAACTCTGACGAATGATGTGGCCAAAATAAATAAGTTTCTTTGTCTGTATAGTGGCAAACAAGCTTTTCTTATTTTTAATTTTTCTGAGAACTTCTTTGTTGGTGATCTTCTTTGTCCATGATATTTTCATCATCCTTCGATAAGTCCACATCTCAAATGCTGCTAAACGTTTGTACATTTTCTTAGAGATTGTCCATGTCTCAGCCCCATACATTAGAGTAGACCACACATAACACTGAAGAAGATGAGTGATAAATGGCCAAATCAGTGGAGTGAAGGCTTCCATACCAATGGTTGGGGGTTCGGGGACAGGAGGGGGGGGGGGGGGGGGGGGGGAAGGGTGAAAGGGGGGGGGGGGGACAGGAATGGGGAGGGGGAAGGGAAGAAGGGACAGGGATCCCTCAAGATGCCCTGAGTTCTTTTATTTGGGAGTGTTGAAAACGTTGTAGCTGGAACAGAGTCAATAAAAAGAGATATTTTTCTTGTTTTCCTGCTGGCCAGATTGCTGATTTCTCATGACAAAAAAAAAGAAGGAGATTTGGTCGAACGGCTGAATAGCCAAGCTTAATGGTGTCCTAGGAGGTGCTGTAGACATTACATCGGGAGATCATACCTCATACCACATATCTGTCATTGTGGAGGGAGCACCCTAATCATTGGTCTTCTTCCCATTATAAACTCTCTGCTGCAATCAAACGATGAAAACAATTGTCAATGAGAGATGACTGAAAGCGGTGGTTGAACCTGCAGAACGCATGTTACCCATGTGGAAGGTCGGGAGTTGGACACCTAGCTGAGTCAATCCAGTGACTCACAAAATTTATACTTGTTGCGACCTACCCTGGCAGTCAGTATTACTAGGATAGGGCTAGGACTGGTTAGCTCAGGAGGCCTACGTGCAGGCCCTGTCCTTATCTGGAGATCTTCATGCAGGCCCCGTCCTTATCTGGAGGTCTCCGTGCAGGACCCGTCTTTATCTGCAAGTCTTCATGCAGGCCCCGTCCTTATCTGCAGGTCTCCGTGCAGGCCCCGTCCTTACTGGGAGGCCTCCATGCAGGTCCCGTTCTTACCAGAAGATCTCAGTGCAGGCTCTATCCTACCGGGAGGTCTCCGTGCAGGCCCCGTCCTTAGCGGGAGCTGTCCGTGTAGGCCCCGGCCTTACTGGGAGATCTCCGTGCAGGCCCCGTCCTACCGGGAGGTCTCCATGCAGGCCCTGTCCTTACCGGGAGGTCTCCATGCAGGCCCCCATCTTTACCGGGAGGTCTCCGTGCAGGCCCCCATCCTTACCAGGAGGTCTCCATGCAGGTCCCGTCCTTATGGTGCTGTCACATTACGACGCTTCTCGCCAACGCGCGTCGACGTATGTGATTTTTTGGCGCAACATGGGGATACGTCAGGAAGCGTTACGCGCGCGTTAGGTGTGCGTTGGTATTCGTTGATGGACAGCGATGGTCGACGAGGGTTGGTGGCGCTCGTCATCGCACTTGCACAAAACATTTGACGTGCGACGACGCGCGGGTGCCAACATTATTGCGACGTTAGGGGCACGTGGAGAGAAGTTGGATGCGCTGGAATAACGTTATGCGAACGCTAGGCACACACCGCACGCACGTCAGGGTCGTTCCCACACATTGCTCCAAACTGTTGCTTTGTTGGTTTGTTGTTGTTTTATGTCCCAGCAACATCTGCCGCATGCTACCAATATGTTGCGCTGACGCCGAACAGTTTGACGTTTCTCAACGATTAAAAGTGATTTTGCGCATTGGCGGCACGCCGGCGAGAAGCATCGTAATGTGACGGGGCCATTACCGGGTCAATAATTCAAGTCCTTGGGCAGCAAGCATTTGCCGGTCTACAGCCGGAAATGCGTTCTGGATGCCGGCCTATTTGCAGGAATTAACCAAGTTGCCGTGATCTGCTCAGTGTTGAATGGAACTCCTGAAATTCGCTGCTTTTATCCAAGTTAATGTAGCCATCTCCATCCCTCCTCCCCGATAAGCATATCATATCCGATAAGCACGTGGCTGCGATGGCAAGGTCTGGGTCGATGCATTTACTTTGTTTCAGTTTTGTAGTTGTTGATGCTTGTAGCATCTCGCTGTATGGGGTTATTATCTCATCTCTGTCTGCAGACCGCTGAAATAGACAACTGCATTCAAGCTGAGAGGGAATTCAGAAGGATCTTGCACTTACTGGCTAGTTTTTGTAATTTGGCTATGGTTTGGGTTAGGGTTTGGCTTAGGGGTTAGGCTTAGGGTTAGGTTTAGGTTTAGGGTTAGGGATAGGGTTAGGGTTAGGGTTAGGGTTGGGGTTAGGGTTAGGGTTAGGGTTAGGGGTGGGTTAGGGTTAGGGGGTTAGGGTTAGTGTTAGGGGGAGGGGTAGGGGTAGGGGTATGGTGTGGGTTAGGGTGTGGGCTAGGGCGCGGGTTAGGGTTAAGGTGTGGGTTAGGGTTAGGGTTAGGGCTAGGGTTATGGTTATGGTTAGGGTTAGGGTTATGGTTAGGGTTAGGGTTAGGGTTAGGGTTGGGCTCAGGCTCAGGGTTAGGGTTGGGCTCAGGTTTGGGTTGGGGTTGTGGTTAGGATTAGGGTTAGAGTTAGGGTTAGGGTTAGGGATATGTTTAGGGTTATGGTTAGGGATTAGGACTAGGGTTAGGGTTATGGTTAAGGGTTAGGGCTAGGGGTTATAGTTTGGGTTGGGTGATGGGGTAGGGGTAGGGGTAGGGGTAGAGGCAGGCTTGAAATCTCGGTAAATCTCACGCTAAAGTAGCACCAACACCTGTTTAATAAGTATCTAGCTTGGATATGTAGGATCAAATCTAGGTAAGTGTTTTGGTTTTGAAAAGTTGATGCTTTCATCGGACTGTGTGACTTTAACATGTCAGTTTGTAAGTAGGCTGTTACCATGGAAACGCAAATAAGTCTGAATGTACACGTGGTGCTGTAATGGCGTTCCCTGTGAGACGTCGATACATCCCCGGAGGCACCAGTGCATTGCAGGAGATGTGACACTAAATAGTGACAGTTAAAAATAAACCACAGTTTTAAAGTGTGCACATTGCGATAAAAGCATCAAATCAGTTTCAAAAGCAAAACACTTAACATAGATTTGATCCGACATATCGAACTTAGATACTGGTGGACTTATTAAGTATTTGAAGGGTTCAGGTATAAAAACCAACATACAGTACAACCCCTTTAATCCAAGCTTGAAGGGACCCTAGAAATCTGTTTGGATTAACTGATTATTTGGCTTCGACTTTGACTTGGCTTTGGCAAAAATGTGGGTGCATTATGAATTACTAAGCATATATTGTTTTGGTGTTGTTGTACATCCTAGCAACATCTAAGGTCATATCAGGACGGGTACCGACTTGGACTTGTGACACTGCCCCACTGTAAGATCAGGCCGTCAGCACCATAACCTGATATCCCACTCAGTCACATTATCTTGACACTGATCCAATCAGTCCTTGCCCTATCCTAATAATGCCGAGTGCCAGGCTAGGATGCAACAAGTATTAATTTCTAAATCATTGGTTTGACTCAACCAGGGTTCGAACCCACGACCTACCAACATGGGAGACGGACGCTCTAACTCATTCGGCCATCCCATCTGGTAGCATGTATTGCACATGTAATATACAATGTATGTGGACACTTTGATTCTTGTTTTTTAATATATATACATGTATGAGTAAACTTTAATGCCATTGTACTTGTCCTCCATTGAATTTGCTTCATGTTTGCTTTTATGTGTAGCTGATGTGGACATGTTGGCGATGTGGAGAAGTGAAGGGGATGTGAAAAAGTGATGGCATGCAACAACACCCCCCCCCCCACTATTTACAAGTGTGGATTCACACAAACAGCACCCACAATTAATATATAAATAGCTCTCACAATGCATAGGTATGCAGATGTAAGAGGACCTGTGTAGCTGATTGCATAAGCGGCTAATTGCATAAGCACCCCCATGAAGGCTTAGTGGGCTAACACTTATCCAAACAAGTATGGTATAAGCAGGGGTGGGGGCTCAGATGACCCTCATCATCATCATCATCATGCTGTCGGTCGCAATGCGACAAAGACTGCTTTTATTTCTTAAGCGCCGCTATTTTGTGCGGTTGTGCATTTCATAAAAGCTGCTTGCAAAAGTGTTGAAGTGCTGCTGGCTTTTGCAAGTTACTAGCAGCACTCTCTCGGGGAGCAAATAGAGGTCTCACACCGGCAAGAACACGTCAAGACAGGCGCAAACTATTTGTCCCTGCAGTGGCTGGTCGGGAGATGTTGGGAGATCCATACATCAACCGCCCTTAGTGCTGCCACGGAAGCATGGTTTTCTGTTAGGGTTTGCTCCCTTAGCCTTTGGTTCTATCAAGTACCTGTACACCACAAGGCAGTGGTTTATAACTTTGCAAGGCAGGGGCGTCAAACTCCCTGAGGTATTTTAGCAGATAGGTACTGCAATACCCGCATACCCCTATAACCCCATGAAAGAGGTGGTGGGGTGTCAAAGTTTGGTTTAACCATACCGGAAGTGGCCTAGGACAGACAGTTTTGTTTGGATCAACCGATACTTTGGATTAACCGACTTTGGTTTAACCAACTTTTTTATATGATAAATAGTAGTATTTTGCCGTGCCGCCGAAAAAAAGTTTGGATTAACCGATCGTTTGGTTTAACCGAGCTTGGTTTAACAGGGTTGTACTGTACTATGTTTGACTACTATGCTTGAGCTGAAGCTGCCACCATTCCGATCATCTAATCCATTACAGAAGCTGTCACATCCCGTATATATTATGAAATTGAGAGATTTTATCTGGAATGCACAACCATAAATTGTATTTTATAGAAAACAACTAAAATGGATTTGTCGTTTTTCGCGCCTTACCCCTTCATTTTGTACTGCATAGAAGAGACTACTGGGTGAAGTTAATAGAACCGGTTACTGCTGGCACCTATGGGGTCAGTTTTAACAAGCATGCCAACATTAATTGTGCATGTTTGCACTTCAAATATTTCATAAAGCAGTCATTTCAAAGCAGAATTACTTCAAACTAAAGTAAGGTAGATTGTAACGATCAACCTAATATATTTATCTCAGAAAATAACAGAAACTCAAAACCATCGGAGTATGCAACTTTAATGGGGAGCGGCAGGTCTGGTGAGTAAAAATGGTGTATTGGGTAGGTAAGTGTTGGCAGGCTTCGGTTGACAGGCAGACAGTTTTTACTCACAGACCGGGGTTGCAAAGCTGGGGGATGGGAGGGGAGGCGGTCGGGGAGGGGGGGGGGGGGAGCTGGCCAATGATTGGCTGAGAGCCCACGGGGGTTGCTGGGAAGAGAAATAATGGCTCCTGATTGGTTGTAGAGCCAGGAGGGAGCCGAGGCAAATTATGTGGTGGAATGTGATTTGGGAACATTGGGCGCGTCCGCAGTCTTCCTTCAGGACCCAGTAGTGCCAGCGGATGAGGGCCGAGGGTTATCGTCAATGTCGCTGCCGGTGGTTAATAAGAGCTCAGGGAACCCCGAGGGTGCAAAGCTGTAAGCCAGCCCGAGGAAGCGCCGCCCAGTCCCTCCCAGAGGCCACAGTTGATATGAGCGTTGTGGTATTTATTAACTTGATGAAAGTCATCAGAAGCAATGTCATCATGCATGGTTGGTTGTTCGTGAGAAGTGGACGTATTAATTAATCAAATAATTAAAGTTGCATCACCTGATGGAAAACATCAAATTTTCAAAACTAAAACAATTATCTAGATTTGATTATGCATATGTAACTTAGATACTGGTGCATTTATCAAACCTTTGTCACTACATAGAAGGAAATAGTGAGTCAATTTAATAGAGCATGACACTGCTGAAGCCTATGAGGTCAGAGTTTTGACAAGCATACCAACATTACTTTTGCAAGTACATATTTCAAATTTATCATAAGCTAGTCATTTTAAATCAAATTTACTTCAAACTAATGTAACTCAGATAATAACGATCAACCTAATATATTTATCTCAGAAAATGACAGAAACTCAAATCATGGAACTACGCAGCTTTAATCCGGTTCAGCAATTTCAGTTTCGCTATTTTGTCAATATTGTAGTTGTCTACATTGACCTCTCAGAAAATAAGTTACGTAAACAAGTAGGCATGGATCGGTTCATTGCACCAGGGAGCTTAGATAGTATATAATGATTTGGACACAAACCCCGCAATTGGAAGAAGTGTGGGTTCAAATCCCACTCTAGGCAAAATGTTCCCTTTGTTTGATTCACCCCCATGATATTGCTTTCTCGGACGAGGATCTTGTACAAGCTACATGTTGTATGGCTGGTGAACCTACCGTCTGTAGGTATATATAAATACCCTGCCTGTCTGTGTTCAATCGTAAGCATCAAATGACATATTGACGTAAACCATTTAAAAGACTTACAATTCCAGGGGGACGAGTGTAGTAGTCTGCACTGAGCTCTCAGGCAAGGAACCATATAGATGTGAGGGCGTGGAGAGGGTGATGGCACCAGGGAGCCTAGATAGACTAATGGTTAGGGCACTAGCCCTGGAATGGCAAGATGTCTGGGTTCTAACCCCACTGTAAGCGCAATATTCCCTTTGCTTACATTACCCTCCAGGATAATAATTTGACATCAATCAAATGCTTCTCCAGTTGATGGAGCGGGGTTTAACTTCTTCTTAGAAAACGCCACCCACCAGCTGAATGGCATTTGTAATATGCTCCAGCAGGGCCTGCATTGTGGACTAACCAAACCAGGAACATGCATAATCAATTGATCCCGTTCATCAGGTCTGGCCAAAACCACCTTGCAAGGCACAGTGAAAGGGGTAAGAAAACAAGGCGGACAAAAGAAGAGGTGGGAAGACAAAGGAAGAGGTGGGAAGACAAAGGAAGTGGTGGGAAGACAAAGGAAGAGGTGGGACGACAACATCAGGGAAATGACATGCCTGGAGTTCAGCAAGACTCATTACCGAGTGGAGGAAATGTGAAAAATGCACAAAACTGGTTGTGAAGTCATCTGTGGCACCCCACCGACCCCGAGCTCTTAATGAATTAACAGGGATCTGTATTATACCTGACATAACTTTATTCCAGTATAATATTGCCTGGGGTGCCCCAACGACCCGCGCTCTTATTAAGGAATTAACAGGGATCTGTATTATACCTGACATAACCTTATTCCGGTATAATATTGCCTGGGGCGGGGTGGGTGTCAACATCATACTGGTGCCGACATTTAAAGGAATTATTTGACTGTAGCAAACATTGAACCATGAAAAAAATGGAACTGCTATAAATTAACATGGTTTTGTAATTGGGCTCGTCGGTTGGTCACGTGGTGCGTGTGTGTAGAGTAGCGAAGTTAAGTTTGTTCTGGCGCCGAAGACAGAAGAATGAGGGGTATGCGATTCAGGTCAGGCGGTCTGTCCTCACACAGGATGCTAGCTGCGCACGCATGCGCAGCACTGTGCGCGCTCGAAAGGCAGTTTCCGGTTGGTTCCCAGCCCGGCCGCAATGGCCCACAAACTGGTGCGACTGGTAGAATGACAACCCGGTGCTTCATTCAGTGAGATCAGGAGGGTCGGTGGGCCTGGACTGATTTGGACAATTTGATTTCCATCTCTGTCCACTCTCCGTGGGGAATTGGGATCGGTGAGAATGTTGGATCTGTTCTGAAAGCATTGTTCCATTCAACTTAATGGCCTAGGACCGTATCAGATTGCCCATGTTATCAAATTAGCATGTATGTATCCTCTGAGTAAGTTCTCCGGCCAGAGGCTTAATCGAGTTGACCTAATTCCCAGTGAAATCAAATTGTACAGCAAATTGTCAGTGTTTTCTACGCTTCAACCCCGTCCTAATATGATCTTGGATGTTGCCAGGACGTAACCCTCCAACGACCAGCCAACCAACCGACTACACTTATTGTTTAGTGGAAGTCACGAGCAACCATTTCAGGATTTTTTTTTGTTTTTGTTGTTGTTGGTTTTTATTCGGTTTCTTTCGTTGCTCTGTTGCTTTTAATAGGTTCGAAGCCCTTGCTCAGGTTGAGATAGGGTTGCAGTGTGGTGTGTTCCTTCCGTCACAATGATGGTATTTAAAGGAACAGTAACATTACTTATTCACAATTATCATGATCAAATAGCTTCAAATAACTTTTTCTCTGGGAGCTAAAGCGGACCATGTAGTTAAGCTGTGTCTATTTGTGTCATTCAACATAAATCCAATGTGCTATATGCTGCAAATTGTGTATTCAACGGCTATTGTTAGCTCACTTTATATACCTTACTCTATGTACCATTTTTGTGTAAATAATCCCAAATTGAAAATTGGCTGGAAGACCAGCGCTTTAGTGCTGACAAAAGAACTTACTCAGCAGAATAAACATATTTACAACAAAAGAACGTAATGTTGTATGTCAACGCATGAGAAAAAAAACAAAAAATGTTTGGCACAACTTGTGGCTAACGTGCCTCTCACATGTATGGCGTTTACCTCGTGTTGGCATAACACGCTCCCAACATTCCGCTAGCGACCATTAAATGTGTTGCACAACGTATGAGAGCATAGTGCCAGCGCATGAGCGATGCCTGTCCAACGACAGTCCAGCGCAGTTTGGCATTGCGCCAGCATGCACCCAGCATGCGCGATATTGGCCTAACGTGTGAATAACGCATGCCAATGTGCGAGGGGCACCCGATCCACCCGCAAAACACTCACGGCACATTCGGAGAATGCCGGCGAACATTATATACGTTAAGGGAGCGCCAGACGGGCACCCTATACATCAAATACATCAAGACACGGTGGAGAAATGCCAACCATGCGTCGGCCATATGCTATGCATACTTTAGCACAATGTCATCATACATTGGCGTTACGTTGCCAACGCACGTACTGAATGCTCTCCGTCAGAGGAATGAAAGTCAAGGTAGGATGATGTAAGAACAACGTTCCTCCAACGTGCGTCTAACGTATCTCATGTATGCCAAATATAGGCGTAACGTAAGCACCCATACGTTGTCTTACATCGAAAGTTTTGTGCATGCACAAAACTTCTCCGACCCCCTGACACGCACCGCCATATGTCGACGAAGGTCGATGTACATTGACGTATACCAATGCGTGCCTAATGCATGCGTAACGCATAACGACGTAAAAAATCACATATGTCGCCGTATGTTTGCGCAAATGCATGTGACAGCCCCATAAGCTCACTGGCGGAAGCTTGTCTGCAATCATGGCTCTGAAAGGAGGAGGGAAGTAATAGCTGTTATCCTGCAGGGTAACTGACGAAGGGTGCCCTCCCTCATCTGGAAAGTGCATAAATATTGATTCAGAGGCTTTTGTAACTATGAACAAAAACCCAAAAGTTGAAAAGGTTTTGTCAACAAATGATTCCATCTGTGTGTTGTAATACTCGCATTCACCCTGTCACAACAGACGAGGGATATCTGACACTAGTGCATAAGACGGAGTTTCAACCATAATCAGTTTGTTTGTTTAATGACCCGCCAGCACAAAATGTAAACATCAGCTATTGGGGTTCATACAGTGGTTAAACATATCTGACTAAAAAATTACATTTCAAACAGATCAAATACAGCACAGAAATGTATGCTAGAAGAGCATACAACTGTGGTAGATGCGCAAGTGGTATATGATAAATCAAATCAACAGTGAAAGACTTTTCAAGTTAAAAATGCAAAATGAACAAAACCTGGTGGGAAGCAACGGTGTCTGAATTAAAGCGGCATGGTCCGAGGAAAGCATCACATTTTCTAAACCAAAACTAGCCAGATTTGATTCTACATTGTACATATCCAACTTAGATACTGATGCACTTATTAAGAATGTGTCGCTGCATAGAGGGGGAATACTGTGTCAATGTAATAGAAACTGTCATTGCAGAAGCCTTTGGTGTCACAGTTTTAATGTGCTTGCCAAAGTTAATTTGCAAGCTTGCACTTCAAATATCTTCAAAATTAGAACTTGAAGGATAAAAGTTACTTCAAATTAAGGTAAGGTAGATTATAACAAAGGGCTGAATGTATGTTTCTAAAGGCCCTGTCACATTACGGCGTATGGCGGGAGCGTATTGAAAACCTACGTAGGTCCTGCGCATGCCGGCCTATGATGACCTTTGGTGACCTTTCGGGTGGTTTTGAGCATATGTGGAACCTATGAGGAGCGTACGAGGAGCGTATGAGGAGCGTATGAGAGCGTGCTGTGACATTTTTTGACGGTTTTGATTGGCATGTGGAGCGTACGAGTAGCGTACGAGTAGCATATGCGTAGCGTATGCGTAGCGTATGAGCATATGAGTAGCGTATGAGTAACCTAAGCAGAACCTATGCTTAGCGTATGCAAAGCGTATCTTATCTTAAGTAAACTGAATAATTAGTGTTCAATATTTGTGTGGCATCCAGAGTAGGACGGTCCAAACATGTGTTCCAACCACTATCAAAAGTGACTACCTGTTAGGAAGCAGTCTCCATATGAAATATGAAGAAATGGGACGGTGCAAACATGTACACACACACCCACTACACACACATGTACCTAGATTTTATCCTACATATCGACCTTAGTTTATTATTATTATTATTATATAATACCATATTGGGGGGTTTGTGACCTAGGGGTCACTGGCTGCAGAACTGCAGCATTAATAAAAACGGCGGACCTGTTAGGAAGCAGTCTCCATGAGAAATATGAAGAAATGGGACGGTGCAAACATGTAGGACGGTGCAAACATTAAACCTGCATGTGCATGCTTCCTACATGTTTGGACCGTCCTACATGTTTGCAGTGTCCCATTTCTTCATATATCATATATGGAGACTGCTTCCTAACAGGTAGTTGCTTTTGATAGTGGTTGGAGCACATGTTTGGACCATCCTAAATACAAAAAATACAGTCCGGTACCTGTTGGATTGACCCGTCTCAGCTCGATGTCAAGACCTGTGGCTTATGCTTTGAATACGCTGTGCATACGCTGTGCATACACTGTGCATATGCTAGGAGTACACTCCCATACGTAACTCGTAGGTTATGCGTACACTACATACGCTAGAGATACGCTAGAGATACGCCGGTGACGCAAGTTGAGCGTATGAAAAACCTATGCCGGCGTACCCCTAGCGTACGAGGAGCGTACGCCAGCGTATGAGGAGCATATGCCGGCGTATGAGTAGCGTATGAGCAGCGTATGAGCCATACACCCTCATAGGTCAAGATTTTTTTAGCATGCACAACAAAATTTGGACTGACGGATTTATGAAAGCGTATGGTGGCGTATGCCTCATATGCCGGCATCTGGCGGCGTATGAGTAGCGTATGAGTAGCGTATGCATAGCGTATGAGTAGCGTATATGACGTAATGCGCCTACGCCGCCATACGCTCCCGCAAAAAACCTTAATGTGACAGCCCCTTTAGATAATGAGAGAAACTCAAAACCATTGGACTACTATGCAACTTTAAAGTTGTATACTCTGATGGTTTGGAGTCGTTTTCATATGTATATATCCTTTCTTGCCCGGTGTGGCGGTTTCAACCGCGCGCCAGTTTCAGCCATGCGGGTACCGTCAAACTCAAGGCATTGTCAATGGTCCTGAGTCACTAACCTTATAAATTTAATATGTTTTTGGTAAAGATGTTTTCGATATGTGTACCAAGCGATTTGTTTCTAGGTGGTGTGGTTTTAGAGATATTTCACTTTTTCTGGATTTTCTGTATGAAGATTGCTCAGCACCATTGACAATGCCTTGAGTTTGACAGTACGCGCAGTGCAAAACATTAGTTATATTCAAAATTAATAGAAATCAAGAACCCTACCCTTAGGAATTTAATATGATGTTTTTGGTAATGATGTTTTCTATATGCCTACCAAGCGATTTGTTAATAGGTGGTGTGGTTTTAGAGATAGTTCACTTTTTCTGTATTTTCTATATGAAGATTGCTCGACCATTGACAATGCCTTGAGTTTGAGTATGCGCACAGCTGAAACTGGTGCATGCCTGAAACCGCCACACCGGCTGTACCGCATGTCTCCTCCCTTGAACCTGCACTAGTCAAAGGCGCTGGATCAGCGACCCTCTCCATCACAGCATTGTGTGTGCTCTTAGCATTTCTCATGATGCCCGTCTCTGTTAACAGTTCCCTAAGGAATTCTGTGTCAGTTGACTGCTATCTATTTGAGCTCAAGCGAATAACTGACTAAATTGATGTGAAGGAATACCGCATTGACTAGGTTGCTATGAAATTTTGTAATTGTTATTACGGTGACTGCATTAAGTTACTATGGATATTGGATCACCTTGTATTTGTATGACGTGTTGCTAGGATAGCTGACGCTAGCCAGTTTCCGGGGAGTGTTACTCAGCACCTAGAGGGTAGAGATTGTTTCTATTAATTTAAGGCTAGTTACTATGGAATGGGGGAGGGGGCACAGTATAATCCTGACATAATACTAGGATAGCTAGAGCTTCACCGGTTCTCGGCAGGAGAACTGGTGATTGCTATGGTTATATATTACGTTGTTACTGCATTATGCTAATATAAATATCGGAGAGAGGCGTGTATATTTATTATTTTTGTATTGGCGATACTGGCCAGTCGCAGGCTAGCGTGCATTTGCTGCAGGGCAGCCACGACGGTGGCGCCACCCACGTCGAAACTCGTCAACGGCCGTTGGGAAACGGCCATTCGCTCAAAAACGTTGCTTACATAATATAACCGGTGCGAATGGCAGCTTGGCGCGCCCAGTAGGGAGGAGTGCCGGTGACGGCGCCACCAGTCATGAGCATTGAGAGGATGTGGCAATGTACAGAATAATAGTCCAATCCATGACAATAATTCTCTTCCGTGCCTTTGGTCGTAATGCGAGAGCTGGAAGGCGGCTGGAGGCTGAGTGCCTGAGGGAGGCCGGCCGCCTCGGCGGATTTTTGATCCGCCGGCCTCCCCCCGGCCGGCCCGGGGGGGCCCTTCCCGGCGCCTCACCTTCACCACTGCCGACAGCCCCGCGACCTCAACCGACAACCTCCCAGAGACACCGCCCGGCCCTGAGCGACTCCCCCCCCTCCTGCCTCTGCTCACTTCCCCCCTTATAAGGCCGCCCGCCGGCCTCCCTCAGGCACTCAGCCTCCAGCCGCCTTCCAGCTCTCTGCCCCTTCTTCTTCTGCCTCTCTCCAGTTTTCCTGCTTTGGCTCTACACCTCGGATCGCTGACTCACCCCAGCTCCAGCTTCAGCTATGCCTAAAGGAAATGGACGTGGACGGAAGGGCTCCCGGGCCGCCCCCCGCACCCCGGGGCCCTCTCCGTCCCCCGGGAGGGACGAGTCACCGGCCTCCGTCTCGGTCTCCCCCCCCAGCTCTCCTCTTTTTCCACCTCGGATCGCTGCTACGCCTCAGCTTCAACATGCCTCAAGGGAAAGGACGTGGACGGAAGGGCTCCCGGGCCGCCCAGGCACCGCCCCGGGGAGCACAGACCCCGGCCGCCTCGGCGGATTTTTGATCCGCCGGCCTCCCCCCGGCCGGCCCGGGGGGGGCCCTTCCCGGCGCCTCACCTTCACCACTGCCGACAGCCCCGCGACCTCCACCGACAACCTCCCAGAGACCACCGATCGCAGCGCCGCCCAGTCACAGCCGGGGTCATCACCTCGGACCTCACACCTCAGACCACAGCTCAGCCCAGCCTCGCCTCACGAGGAACTCTCTGCCAGACAACACCGCCGCCGACCATGACGTCCACCGACAACCTCCCAGCGACCACCGATGGCAGCGCCGCCCAGTCACAGCCGGGGACCACCACCTCGGACCTCACACCTCAGACCACAGCCCAGCCCAGCCTCGCCTCACGAGGAACCCTCTGCCAGACAACACCGCCGCCGACCATGCCGTCCACCGACAACCTCCCAGCGAACACCGATCGCAGCGCCGCCCAGTCACAGCCGGGAACCACCACCTCGGACCTCACACCTCAGGCCACAGCCCAGCCCAGCCTCGCCTCACGAGGAACCCTCTGCCAGACAACACCGCCGCCGACCATGCCGTCCACCGACAACCTCCCAGCGAACACCGATCGCAGCGCCGCCCAGTCACAGCCGGGGACCACCACCTCGGACCTCACACCTCAGGCCACAGCCCAGCCCAGCCTCGCCTCACGAGGAACCCTCTGCCAGACAACACCGCCGCCGACCATGCCGCCCACCGACAACCTCCCAGCGAACACCGATCGCAGCGCCGCCCAGTCACAGCCGGGGACCACCACCTCGGACCTCACACCTCAGACCACAGCTCTCCTGGTCGGACCTCCTCACCGGATCCCGCCAAGGAGCGGGCCTCCCCTTTTTTGGCCGCCCGCTCCTTGTCGATGCAGGCCCCTGACACTTCCCGCCCCGAGAGGGAGCCTGACCCCCGACACGGCCCACCGCTCGGCCGGCCCGCCCCACCTGCTCCGCCTCGGGCGCGCCGCCAGCTTTCTCCGCCCAGACCTCCACCCCCGGACCCCCGCCTCGGATCATCACCTCGGGCGCGCCTCAAGCCCTCTCCTACTTTTGGTGGAGGGCTCCTCGGCACCCCCTCACTCCACTGACTTTTGAACTCTGCTCCTTAGCTACTCCGCTCATCATCATTTTTTACCTCTCTTCCCCGTTACCCATCTGAGCCCCACACTGACTCTCTTACCAGCTCCTTCTGAGCCCTTTATCCTCATTATTACACTGCTCCTTATGAGCCCCTCACTATTTATCCTCTGCCCCTGTATTGCTCTGTGCCTCCTCAGCCTGTTTACCTCCTCAGTTACCCTGTTTGTACCTTACTTTGTCATTTATTGTTATTTTCACTGTTTCTCTGTATGTTGCCCGAGGCGTCACAATAAACGCCTCAGTTTTCCCACCTCCGCCTCTGTTCTTCCTTCTCGCGCATCGGTCGTAATGCGAAGCATTTCGTTTGATGCGAGGGGAGGGAGAACGACTCACCCCGCCCTGAGCGACTCACCCCCCCCCTCCTGCCACTGCTCACCTCCCCCCGCCCCTGAGCGACTCACCCCTGCCACTGCTCACCTCCCCCCGGCCCTGAGCGACTCACCCCCCTCCTGCCTCTGCTCACTTCCCCCCCTATAAGGCCGCCCGCCGGCCTCCCTCAGGCACTCAGCCTCCAGCCGCCTTCCAGCTCTCTGCCCCTTCTTCTTCTCCACCCACCCACCCAACTCTCCCTCCTCTACCCTCCCCCCTCTGCGGTGGAGGGCTCCTCGGCACCCCCTCACTCCACTGACTTTTGAACTCTGCTCCTTAGCCACTCCGCTCATCATCATTTTATCCTTTCCTTATTTACCTCTCTTCCCCGTTACCCTCTGAGCCCCACACTGACTCTCTTACCAGCTCCTTCTGAGCCCTTTATCCTCATTATCACACCGCTCCTTATGAGCCCCTCACTATTTATCCTCTGCCCCCTGTATTGCTCTGCCTCCTCAGCCTGTTTACCTCCTCAGTTACCCTGTTTGTACCTTACTTTGTCATTATTGTTATTTCACTGTATCTCTGTATGTTGCCCGA
>JASIRB010002792.1:0-69333 GCA_030323885.1 Branchipolynoe longqiensis
TGGCCAATAATCCAAGCCATATTACAATGAACCTGGTCTGTAATTGTTAGGCCCCACTAAAAGACCAAAAATTGGGAGGCTGTCGTCATGAGGCTTCATAGGTGATTGTTCTTTGAATGACCAGTTGTCATCCTGGAAGACGATTCATGACCTGTAATGTTCATACGGTAGAATGTCCAATGCTAAAGGTACTCATATTATTCAATACAGAAAAAAATAAGTTTGATATGGGATCATTGCCAACTGGTGACAAAATTCTAAATATGGCTGTCATGAGCCATATTTAGTGACCACACTGGAAGAATTTGGTTTTGAATATGTCTGATCCTTGGGCACATCGCATGACTGACTTCCTCAAGATTCAAATTTTCAATTGTTAGAAAACAGTAATGGACTTGTCTATAACCAATGTCTTCTCATGATCTGTGACCACACTATAGAATTATAATTTGCAATTTTGTCATGATTGCAATCACCAAGTACTCATGATTGCCTCACAGCATTCTCATGTTTCCTATTGTGTACTGTAGGCATTATGTGTCCTCAGGTCTTTCCTGAACCAAGTTATCTTACAAGTCTTCTGTCTGTGTGTGTGTGTGTGTGATATCTTCCAAGTTCTTTCCTATGTGAAACTGTGGTACGATTCTACTGTATGTGTGTGATATGTCCTCAGTTGGTCGATAAACCAAGCTGTGTAAAAATGAGTGATGTCAGTGTGCGCATGATATGTCCTCATTTGTTTCATAATCCAACCTGTGCTACAATGAGTCTGCTGTATGAATGTGAGATTTGTCCTCAGTTGTCTGATGAACCAAGCTGTGTTTGTTGACATATAGTATCCTAAATGTCGTCAAATATTAAAAGACAGCAAGTATCTTAATGCTGTTTAAAGAATACATTTCCTATAGACAGTGGTGACAATCTTGAATCCAAGATGGCTACTTACCACACCTGATCCACACCAGATGACCAAACTTTTGTACATTCCCAGATCATCAGTAACCAAAATCCAAAGTCAAACTGAATGTGCATAAAACTGTATACTCGAATACAGCTAGCTCCTAGAGTATTATGGCCAGAAATCTGAGAAAGCCATGTGGCCTTTAAAAACATATATATATATACTCACTTATTTTATTCATCATTGTTTTAGCTTAATTGAAAGTAACTGAAAAGGTCATGAATTTGGTTAATTAAAATCTAATCGGTTCTCTTTTGTTGCTTACAATCAACAGAAATCCCAGCAAGAATATGCAGGCTCCATAGGTATCGATGGTTGTGATAGAGATCTTGCTCCCCCATCATCAGAACCTAGTGAAAACCTGAGTGACAATGGTCCTGATTCCCAGCATCCTTCTGAAACTTTTATCCAGCATGAACGAAACACGCCTCCAAAAGCAACTGGAAGTGAACTGAATGACCATGATGCAACTGGAAGTGAACTGAATGACCACAATGCATCTGGATGTGAACTACATGACCACGATGCAACTAGAAATGAACTACATGACCATGATGCAACTGGAAATGAACTGAATGACCACGATACAACTGGAAATGAACCCAATGACCTTAATGCAACTCGGAGTGAACTACATGACCACAATACAACTGGAAGTGAACTGAATGATCATGATGCAACTGGAAGTGAACTAAATGACCACAATGCAACAGAAAATGAATTAAATGACCAGGATGAAACTGGAAGTGAACTAAATGACCACAACGCAACTGGAAATGAACTGAATGACTCTGATGCAACTGGAAGTGAACTACACAACCACGATGCAATTGGAAGTGAACTGAATGACCATGATGTAACTGGAAGTGAACTAAATGACCACGATGCAACTGGAAATGAACTACATGACCATGATGCAACTGGAAGTGAACTAAATGACCACGATGCAACTGGAAATGAACTACATGACCATGATGCAACTGGAAGTGAACTAAATGACCACAATGCAACTGAAAATGAACTGAATGACCATGAGACAACTGGACGTGAACTGAATGACTATGATGCAACCGGAGGTGAACTGAATGACCATGATGTAACTGGAATTGATCTGAATGACCACGATGCAACTGGAAGTGAACTACATGACCACGATGCAACTGGAAGTGAACTGAATGACAATGATCTTGACTATGCAGACTCTACAGACTTAGATAATAGTGATGTCGATCCTGATTATCAGGCTCCCTTATCAGAGCCTAATACTAGCAGTGATCTGAGTGATGCTGATCCTGATCCCAAGCACCCTTCTGAAACGTCAAGCCAGCATCAAACAAAGAAATCTCCAGAGTATTTCAATAATGATAACAGAAACACAGAGGATCACTCCAAAGCAACTGGGATTGTTGTTGTATCCGCAAATAATGAAGTACACCGGAAATGGGACAAAAAGTATTATTGCCACTATTGTCAAATTCCTCAGAGCAAATTACCAAGGCATCTTCAAGCTAAGCATTCAGACGAGCATGAAGTGCTTAAGTATATGACTGAGGTAGATCAAAAGAAAAAGAAGCAAATACTATGCAAGTTACGCAATATGGGAAACCACATGCACAACTGCAATGTTCTCAGGAGTGGGTGTGGTAATTTAGTTGTAGTATACAGGCCCCGTGGTGATCAATCTGGTGAACCAGACAGTTATGGCCCCTGTGAAAAATGCTACGGTTATTTTGTGAGAACTGATTTGTGGAAACACAAATGTCCCTTAAATACAGGGGATGGGAAAAATAACCGGCAAGCAGCAACATGCAAGCTGCTACTTCCACCTCCAAATGGGATTGATCAGGAGCTGAATGTCATTTTATCAAACATGATGTCAGATTCTGTATCTATGGTTGCAAAAACAGATTCTCTTATACTAGATCTAGCAAAGAAAGAGTTTCTCAAAGTTGGTCATGATCCTGAACAACATAACTATATAAGAGCAAAGCTAAGAGAAATCTCACGTCTCTTGCTATGCTTACGGTCAAATACAAACATGCCCAATGCACCATTGGAAAACTTCATTGATGCTGCCCACTTTCAAGCTGTCCTTCAAGCCACCAGAGAAGTATCAGGATTTGACAAGCAAACCCACCTATACACCACACCCTCACTTGCTCTAAAACTAGGGCATTCCCTACACAAAGTTGCCAAAATCGTGAAGGGAAGAGGCCTCATGACTGGTGATGAAGCACTTATTAAAAGAGCAGAAGGATTCTGTGAAATCTATGAGCTTAAATGGACTGAAGAAATAAACATTCATGCTCATCGGACCCTGGATGATGCAAAGAGAAATAGTGTGAAGATTCTGCCCCTTGCTGATGATGTGAGAAAGCTAAGCGTGTTCCTAAGTGACACAGCACAAACAAATAGCAAACTAATCAAAGCTAAGGGTGCTGAATCTGCTATGGCTATGGCATGGCAATTGCTGAATAAAACAACTTTAACTCAGCTCATATTATTCAATCGGAGGCGTCAGGGGGAGGCCTCAAAACTGACACTCGATGAATATCAGGCTAAACATCGAGGAACTGGAGACGCCGATATAATGAAAGCCCTCTCTCCAATAGAACGGGAACTTTCTAAAAGCCTAGCAAGGGTAGAAATCATTGGGAAAAAGGGGAAAGTAGTGCCTGTCCTCTTTACAAACCAAATGCAAGATCAGATTGATCTGCTTATTGAAAATCGAGCACTTGCAGGTGTGTCACCAAACAACAAGTTTGCCTTCCCTTGCAGATATCAATCTACAGGACACATTAGAGGGTCAGACTGCTTGAGAGAGGCAAGTGAATTTTGTGGTGCAAAACATCCAGAAAACTTGCGCTCCACACGCTTGCGGAAACAGTTGGCCACCTTTTCCCAGGTTCTCAATCTCCGAGATCACGAGTTAGATATCTTGGCAAAGTTCATGGGACACGATATCAGAGTACATCGTGAGTACTATCGCCTTCCTGAAGACACCCTACAGATGGCAAAGATATCGAAGATACTACTAACAATCGAAAAGGGCACTCTCTGTCAACAGTTTGGAAAAACCTTAGATGATATCCAGATAGACAGCGATGAAGGTATGTAAATTTTCATTTCACAAAGTATTATTGGTGGATTTCGTTTCAACACTGAGCATTAAAATTAATTATGAATCCAATAGCAATTTCCTAATATCTGGCCAGTCCTGGCTGATGTAAATATTAAAGCCCTGACCCTTAAAGTAATGGCAGAATTAACTAACAACCTGGTTGGAAGGTGAAATTTCTTTGAAATCACTCAAATGTGAAATCTGTTTGCAAGCAGACCACTCCATGAACCACAACATAATCTGAACCAGCTCATGCACTGATCTATGCTTCTTTCTTATAACATATTTGTTGGCTACATCAAGTGTTGTCCTCAGTAATACCATAACTTTAATTAAATTATGTCTACAGGATCTCTCTTGATCTCTTATCAAACTAATGATCGCAGCTTATTTTATTTTCAGAAGTTGAGGAGTACGCAACAGGGAAACTAGATTCTGACGAAGAGGAGAAAGAATCTGAGCAGGAAGCTAAAGCTACTTTATCAAGAGGTACCAACCTTCATCTATATTGTAAATTTACTCTAAATTATACAGAATACAGTGCACCCTTGCTATAATGCCAACATTGGGACCTTGAAGATGATAGCATGAGATCGAGGGTGGTGTTAAAAAGAGGTCAGCCTTTTTTGTTTCAATTTGTTTATTTAGTTATATGGGACAAGATCATAAAATATATAAATATATATATATATATATTTATATATATATATACACACACACACACACATATACATACACTAGGACAGATAAATCCCAATATGTTCAAAATCAATCCTATCAGTGCAGTTCTTCACTCAACCTCAGTTAGCCATATCTGCATATTATAAGGGTGGACTTCTCGGATGAGATGAGGTGAACAGGAATCTTAACAGAAATACTTATTTTTCAATAAATACTCCCAATCAAGAAAGAGGATCAATTGATATGCATATTTGCAGTGCCAAACAAAGTATCTAACATTAAGAAAGTAGTCAACTTTGTTAAATACTCATCTTAGCCCCCGAGATTTACTAACATAATAGCTGTCGCAGTAGACTTATACCATTGCTTATGTGATAGGGGATTGAAAATTAAATTAATGATCACCTAACCATTCACGCTAAGTAATCATCTACCATTGGGATCATTGCTGTTACGAACCACCTAGTATATCGAGTAGCACCCCATACCATACCTTTTTTAAATTTTGTTTATAGAACTTGAGTAGTATTTGAGGCTAGTTGCAGTGTTCTAACCTGGGTAAAAATAGTAGCAGACCAGGAGGGGAGGATTATTAGATGCTAGTCACTGTCATAGCATTCCAGTAGTTAGTGCGGTGAACTGTTCATAAAATCCATAGTAACATTTTTAAATTGTCCGGCTAAAAGCAGTGTGGGTGTCAAATTTGAAAACAATGCTACAAATTGATCATGGTAATACCTCCATGAATTATTTGGTACTGGTCAGTTTGAAATAAAATGGATCTTAAATTACCTAGATGCTACCATTAATTAGAGCACATAATATGAACCTATGTATAATATGGAACCTAACTTCAGCAGCTGGAAAAGATGTCCAGAGCTTTACCCCAAGTATAATGCACAATATACACAAGTACATTCACAGATAGGTATACAAAATCCATTCAATCAATCACTTCCTAACACAAAACATCTTTGGATAGCTACTAATTACTTCAACAGCCCAACAGTAACTGTCCTGTAGTTCTTGAACAACATTACAATGGCACATGCAAACACAACCCTGCCAGTTGGGATTTAAGTTAGCTAGTACTGTAGTGCAAGTATGTGAATGGTGCATATTTCAAAACACTCATACATTCTTTCATTAACATTTTCAGGGACCAAGCGCAAGATGTGGAATGAAGATGAAAGTGATGCAGTACTTAAACATTTACAAAAGAATGTTGACCTGAAGGCAGTACCAAGGCAATATGAGATAGAGAAGGTGATTGCTGCAGAGCCTGCTTTGAAGTTGAGGACATGGCGGAATGTTAAAGACTTTGTGTACAACAAAATCCAAAGAAAAAGAAAATCTGAAGCACTCCAGGCAGTTTTCAAACAATGAAAATCACTAAGTATAATATTTCACTATTTCAAATAAGTGCTTGCCAGAGTAAAAGTTGTTATGGAATCATGAGGAGCAATACAGTTTATTCTAGATGTTCTCTATTTCTAGTGAGATCTGATACAGTGTGACCTCACTGGTAGACCTTTGCAAAATTGTAATCATGGTAACAAAAGTTAGTGTGTTAGTTAGTGGGTTTTTTAAATTGATTAAATCATTAAGAAATCCCTCATTCCTTTGTACATAGCCCGGTAATTTATTATATTTTGAACAGAAATTGATTGAAGGATAAGCACTACTACTGTTGAGTGTAGAACTGTTTGTCGCAATAGATAATATCCATTGTTCTCGGGATCATCCCATTTTTACAGCTGATAATTGGGTTTGCCCTAATGAATTGTCAGTACTCTGTAATATTAAATGCATGCCCAATTCATGGGCCATGGAGTCTCATCACTGACCATGGAGACTCATCTTCAGAGTTTCTCTACCAAACTTTCACTAATGACGAGTTGTTGACACGGTGGAGCAGCAGCTTTAGGATACCATGAGCCTCTGCTGGCAAGTATTTTATAAGAATTCTATTGGGGGCAGGGGCCTGATCTTTAGCTGACTACATAAGTGTGAGGCCCTGTATAATGCTCACATTTATATTTTGCAGTCAGATCAGTCTGTGTGAACTGCTAACAAGTCACCAGGGTAGGAGTGACTAGTCTATGATCTCACAGGTTATGGTGTGGAACAAACATACAAGCAAGGCAGTACTTAATTATCTGCAAAGGAATATTGCCATCAATGCAGTAGCAATGCAACATGCAATAGTAAAAGATATTGCTGCTGAGCCTCTTTTGAAATGAAGGTCATGAAGGAATGGTAAAGAGGTGTATAGCAAAATCAAAACAAAAACATAGCTACAGGGCTTCAGAAGCTTTTCAAACACTGAACATCCTTAAGTATGTTTCAGTATTTCATAAAAGTGCTTGGTAGATGCCCTAATTTAAGTTGATAGTGACACATAAGTGGTAATACACTTCAATAATGATCTGATACAGTATTATTTTACTGGGTGACCTCGATTAACATTTTATTCACGGTAACTTTGAACACATTAATGTGATATATAGTGTGGCATTCAGGTGATACCTTGTGGCCATCATGTTGCAAGACCATTAGTGGCATTTTCGAGAACACCATAAGGATATGCTGCAAGTATTTTAGTGGGATTTCTTTTGATATTGACCTGACGGGATGGCTGAATGAGTTAGAGCGTCCGTCTCCCATGTTGGTAGATCGTGGGTTCAAACCCTGGTCGAGTCAAACTGATGACTTAAAGATTTATACTTGTCGCTTCCTAGCCTGGCGCTCGGCATTATTAGAATAGGGCAAGGACTGGTTGGCTCAGTGTCAGGATAATGTGACTGAGTGGGATATCAGGTTATAGTGCTGGTGGCCTGGTCTTCCAGTGGGGCAGCACTATAAAGTCACCATGAGTGCGCACTGTCACAAGTTGGTACCCGTCCTGATATGACCTTAGATGTTGCCAGGACATAAAACAAACAAACAAACAAAACATGTTTTCTTATTGGGGAGAGATCGGATGGTTTTCCGTTCATTTCAGGTTCAGCAACTGAGGAAAGGTCTCAGCTGGAAGGAGGACCACAAACCACAATGTGGGATATACGTCCTCTCTCATGAGCCTATATATCAAACAAAGTGATGTACATATTAGGCTAAGAAAACTAATGTAGTATAAAACTTATTTACCAGGGGGAAAAAACAACCTTGAAAGTACTAACAACATTTTTTAAATACTCGTTCATATCCTGGTAATAAAAGGTACAAATACCAATACCGAGGACATATATCAAACCAGCCTCGTGACTGTCCAGCGATGAAAACAATCACCCTCACAGGAGCATAATCGCTATGGGCAGAATATATACTGTATCTATAGACTACATCACCGTTCCAGCGTCGCGTTGCATTGTGGGATGCATCAGAGCAAAACAAACCTGCGAGAAGCACATGGCACATGCTAATACACTGGGCGCAGCTATGAAATGTGCTAGTTTCAGCTCATCTCAGCTCTTTTTTGAAACAAAGAATACCAACTAAAAAAATATATATAATAAATTAAGATATTAATCTTTTATCTAGCATTTCATTTACATCAATCTGGGCACTCAGACTAGTGTTAGAGCCATAGCCAGAGTCAGTTTTACTTATTTTATTAATGTTTTTATTTATATCCTATGGTTAATGACATATGTAGAACTATAAAATTAGTAGGGTTAATCAGATATTGGTTATATATTTCTCTGAAACAAGTGTATGTTGAAACATTTGACATTTTAATATTTAGAACAAAAATTTATAATGGTGATGTGGATATCACTGATTGTTTTGTGTGGAATTGTATGTTTCTTAGCTCTAAATGTTTAACTATGGCTAGTTTTGTCTTAGCGATATTCATCAGATCAATATAATGCATGGGTGCATACATGTTTATGGCAAATTGTTATGTATTTCTATTCATTTTGAATAAAATAAATGTTTTTCCCTATGAGTATCGACAAAATCAATGGCCATTCGCATTTGCTTTGCTGCCAACACCGTTTTCAGCGCATGCGCAGTCGGAACCGTGATCCTGTCTATAGAAAATTATGGAGCTAGATATTCACAGAGCTATCTCCTTTGTAATGATATAAACAAGCTACCGGCAAAATAATCTCACTGTTTGTGAGAACTCTTCTCACTTTTGTTTCATTACCATTAAGAAGTTTGAAGATGATACTCTACTGAACTCTGTCAATGGTAATAAAGTTTTCATAGATATCACAAAGCCTTGTTTGTCTTTCTTCAAAAGAATTGTGCCAAATAAAATCCCCCTTTGCAGTATGCGATTATTAATACCGATATATGCCTTATTTACTACACAAATATGAATGAGTTCCTTTAAGTTAGCAGACAGTAATGAGTAGGATTATAAACAATTAAATGTATATATTCCCATTTAGGATAAAGAGAATTAATCACAAAATTAGACCAGAAGTATGTATAGACATATTTATTTACTTCTAAAAAAGTTCTTCATTAATGTTTTCATGCAAAAAAAAAAAGAATAGATGATTCAATATGTCTTATGAAAATAAAAGATCTGAAAGAAAGAAGCCCAAACTGTATAATTATCTATAAACTGTTGATGTATAAGGCCCTGTAGGATGATCAGTTGATTTACTGTAACACCTTGGATATAATGCGCACCGCTGGTATAACGCGCTCCCCGTTTTTGTACTTCAAAATCAACCAGTTCCCCGTTTGAAACCCACAATTCTACTTACTTCCTATTGTATTGGCAGGTTTTTACTGTATATGTCTGAAATGTCCTCAGTTGAATAGTATCTAGTCTAAGTCCTCAGTTGGTTGAATGTTTACCTGTGTGTTAAAGTCCACAGTTGTCGATAGTCTTTCAACACACACACACACACCTTGTCCTCAGTTGGATAGTAAAAGTTCTATTTGGAAATAATGGGATAATTGGTATTTTCAACAAGAAATATTAAGGAATGAAGTTAAATAAATATGAATCTTGCATTTAGATGCTCATAATAACTATATTTAAATAGTCCTCAGTTGGGGGGTGTCCGTTCATAGTCCTCGGTTGGGACCTTTTACGTGTATGTGTGTGTGTGTCTGTGTGTCTGTGTGTCTGTGTGTGGGTGTGGCACTGATAACGTTGCCATCGACCGGGGGATTTAACTGGATTTATCTGTCATAGGGAAATAGCTACAGATAGAGTACTCTTTGTTTGTTGGGGTTTTCCCACCCTTGTTACATCTATGGTCATATTAAAGGGATGGGGTACCGACTTTTGACAGCGCACACTCATGGAAACTTTATAGTGCTGTCCCACTGGTATACCAGGCTGATGGCACCATGACCGAAAATCTCACTCAATCACAACCTGATACTAAGCAAGCTAGTCCTTGCCCTATCCTAGTAATGCCGATGGCCAGGCTAGGTAGGAACAAGTACCAATTTCACAAGCCTAGATGTCGCCACTGGCTTCGTTTGTGAAACTGTCAGCCTGGCTGTCAGCCTGGCTGTTAGCCTGGCTGTTAGCCCCTTCCTTCTCCGTTCCGCCTCACTGATTCTTCCTCTGTAACCGCCATACCAGGTGGGATAGCCGAATGGGTTGAGCGTCTGCCTCCCATTTTGCTAGCCGAGTAAAATCAATGACTTAATAATATATGCCTGCCGCTACCTGGTTTGGCGTTCGGAATTACTAGGATAGGGAAAGGAGCAGTGGAATGAGGAAGACCAATTAACCGTGATTGAAAATTTACCTTGCTTAATCAACTAAGCACCAACAACAAAAGATATATATATATTATATATATATTATTATTGTTATGTATATGTGCTGTATAAGGAATTATGCGAGTATAGGTATCTGGAAACCGATTATTTGTGAACTGGCTCATCAGTTCATCTTATATCTAACACTCCACAGGCTAACTGACACTCGTCCAGCCATCGACTGGTCAGGCCTTCTGCCTCGCCTGGTGGCGCCACCTGCTGCGTCTTCATAGCCTGACGCCTCCCTACGTCTGTACCACTCACTCCAATAATTTACATATTGTAGTAGTCTGTACATGGGCCTCACTGTCACACGGGACCGGACGGGATGGCCGAATGAGTTAGAGCGCCCGTCTCCCGTGTTGGTAGATCGTGGGGTCATTGGTTCGAACCCTGGTCAAGTCAAACCAATGACTTAAAAATTGATACTTGTTGCTTCCTAGCCTGGCGCTTGGCATTATTAGGATAGGACAAGGACTGGGTTGCTCAGTGTCTGAGTGGGATATCAGGTCAGGTCATGGTGCTGGCGGCCTAGTCTTTCAGTAGGGCAGCACTATAAAGTCACCATGAGTGCGTACTGTCACAAGTCGGTACCCGTCCAGATATGACCTTAGATGTTGCTAGGATGTAAAACAACAAACAAACAAATGTTCACTTTCAAACTTGTCTATAATATTATATATCTTATATATATTAATATATTTAGCCGGTGTCCGGCGAAGGCAGGTGGGTGTATTTATTTGCAGCTGTGGTTAGCAATCAAGTGTCGGTTGTCTCAATTACTCTCCTGTAACACCGCCCTTCCACCACCGCCCCTGCCCGCCCTCCACTTGAGGGCGCTACGGTTGGGGGGTAACGAGCGCTGCGTTGGCAGAATGATCAACTGCTATTGTTCTCCCTCTCGACCGTGTTTGTCTGACCAAGACCAACCCTGGAGGAACCATGGGCCCACACCCCGCACCCCGCACTCCACGCACATCGCTCCCTCTCCCCCCTCTCTGTGCTTCTCCTTTTCTCCAACTCCCTCTCTTCCTCTCTCCCCTCTCCGCCTCTCGCCTTATCTATCTCTCCCTCCCTGTCACTGTACCTCTCCCGCTCTCTGCCTCTCTCTTCTTCTCTCTCCCTCTCTCCTCCTCTCTCTCCCTCTCTCGCCGTGTCTCTCTCTCCCTCTCCCTCTCCCTGTACCTCTCCCGCTCTCTCCCTCTCCCTCTTGCTCTCCCTCTCCCTCATCCTTTCCATCTCCTGCTTTCTCCCTCGCCTCCCTCCATCTCCCTCTCCCCCCCCCCCTCCCTCGTCTCCCTCCCTCCCATCTCCCCCTCCCCCTCCTCCCTCTCTCCCCCCTCCCCTCCCTCCTACCTCTCCCTCCCTCTCCCTCCCTCCTTACCTTCCCCTCGCTCTCTCTCCCTCTCGCTTCGTCTCCCCCTCCTCTCCCTCTGTCTTCCTCTCCATCCCCTCCCCGCCCCTCTCCCCTCCCCCTCCACTCCCCTCTCCCCTTATCTCCTCTCCCCACTCTGCCCTCCTTCCCTCTTCCTCTCCTCTGTTCCATTTCTCTCCGCCCCCCTTTCCTCTCCTCCTCTCTCCTTCTCCCCTCTCCTCCCTCTGTCATCTCGTGGTCCCTCTTTCTCATTCTTTCTCTTCCCCTCTCCCCTATCCCCCTTTCTCCCTCCCTCCTGTCTTCCTCGCTCCCCCTCTTTACCCTATAGAACATTCAGTCACCAGGATGCTCTACCAACAACAGTCACCAGGACACTCTACCAACAACACAGTCACCAGGACACTCTACCAACAACAGTCACCAGGACACTCTACCAACAACACAGTCACCAGGACACTCTACCAACAACAGTCACCAGGACACTCTACAAACAACACAGTCACCAGGACACTCTACCAACAAGTCACCAGGACACTACCAACACCAGAGTCACCAGGACACTACCAACAAGTCACCAGGACACTCTACCAACAACACAGTCACCAGGACACTCTACCAACAACAGTCACCAGGACACTCTACACACAACACAGTCACCAGGACACTCTACCAACAACAGTCACCAGGGCACTCTACCATCAACAACATTCACAGTCACCAGGATGGTCTACCAACAATGGTCACCAGGACACTCTACAAACAGTCACCAGGACACTACCAACAACAGTCACCAGGACACTATCAACAACACCTTCACCAGGACACTCTACCAACAACAGTCACCAGGACACTCTACCAACAACAGTCACCAGGACACTCTACCAACAACATTCACCAGAACACTCTGCCAACAACAGTCACCAGGATACTTTACCAACAACAGTCACCAGGACACTACCAACAACACAGTCACCAGGACACTCTACCAACAACACAGTCACCAGGATACTCTACCAACAAGTCACCAGGACACTACCAACACCACAGTCACCAGGACACTACCAACACCACAGTCACCAGGACACTCTAGCAATAAGTCACCAGGACACTCTGCCAACAACAGTCACCAGAACACTTTACCAACAACAGTCACCAGGACACTCTACCAACAACAGTCACCAGGACACAACCAACAACACAGTCACCAGGACACTCTACCAACAACACAGTCACCAGGACACTACCAACAACACAGTCACCAAGACACTCTACCAACAACACAGTCACCAGGACACTCTACCAACAACACAGTCACCAGGACACTACCAACAACAGTCACCAGGACACTCTACCAACAACACAATCAACAGGACACTACCATCAAAAACATTCACAGTCACCAGGATGGTCTACCAACAACAGTAACCATGACACTCTACCAACAACAGTCACCAGGACACTCTACCAACAACAGTCACCAGGACACTCTACCAGCAACAGTCACTGGGACACTCTTCCAACAACAACATTCACAATCACCAGGATGGTCTACCAACAACAGTCACAGGACACTCTAGCAACAACACAGTCACTGGACACTACCAACAACATAGTCACCAGGACACTCTACCAACAACAGTCACCAGGACACTCCACCAACAACAGTCACCAGGATACTCTACCAATACCACAGTCACCAGGACCCTCTAGCAACAACAACATTCACAATCACTAGGATGGTCTACCAAAAACAGTCACCAGGACACTCTACCAACAACAATCACCAGGACACTACCAACAACAGTCACCAGGACACTCTACAAACAACAGTCACCAGGATGGTCTACCAACAACTGTCACCAGGACACTCTACCAACAACTGTCACCAGGACACTCTACCAACAACTGTCACCAGGACACTCTACCAACAACAAAGTCACCAGGATGGTCTACCAAAAACTGTCACCAGGACACTCTAGCAACACGTCACCAGGACACTCTACCAACAACACAGTCACCAGGATGGTCTACCAACATGACTTGCAGTCACCAGGGAATTCTACCAACAGCGCTCTACCACCAATATTTGCATTCACTAGAGCGATTTGGGTGGGGGTTTGGTGGTGTGTGTGTGGGTTGTGTTTGGGTGTTTAATCCTCGTTCTGTAGTAGCTGACTTCCGGTCCCGGAGGGGGTAGGTGGGGGGTAGCGCTGGCCGCCGCCTTATCCACGCTGCGCGAGCTGCGGGTCTGGATTAGCAATAGACACGCATCGCTCGGCTTTATGGCGGCCTTTCTCTGCCGGCATCAGGTTACAGGCGGCCCGGCTCGGGGCGCCGTGTGAGGGTGTGTGTGTGTGTGTGTGTGGCGGGGGGGGGTATGTGTGTGTGGGGGTGGTGGACGTGTGTGGGGGTGGTGGACGTGTGTGGGGTGGGGGTCTGTGGTGGGGGGTCTGAGGTAGGTTTGGGCCCGCGGTGGACATGTGTGGATGGGTCTGTGGTGGGGGTGGGGTCTGTGGTTGGGGGTCTGTGGTGGTGGGGGGTCTGTGCTAGGTTTGGGCATGTGGTGGACATGTGTGGGTGGGTATGTGATGGGGTGGGGTGGGTCTGGTAGGTTTGGGCCTATGGTGAACATGTGGGGGTGGGGCTGTGGTGGGCGCCTGTGGGTGAGTCTGGTGGTGGTTGTGTGGGTGGGACTGGTTGTGGTGGGGCTGTGGTAGGTCTGGGCTTATGGTGAACATGTGGGGATGGACCTGTGGTGGAGAAGGTCTGTGGTGATGCGGGTGGGGGTCTGTGGTGTGTGTGAGATAGAGTAGGGGAGTGAGTACTGGGGATGGGGGACTTGTGGGTGAGTGGGAGGAGGTAAGAGAGGTGTGGATTAGTGAGTGTGGTGAGTGTCCCGGTGAGGGAGGGAGGGAGACCAGACGTGATTGCCGAATGAGTTGAGCGTCCGTCTCCTGTTTTTGGAGATCGGGGGATCCGAACCTGTGGGTTTGAACCCTGGTTTCGCAGAAATTCGCAGTTGGCCCCACGGTTTCCGCGTTTTTTTTTTGAAGACTACTTTCATCCCTGAAATGGGAATGGGCAAGGAGGACTGGTCGGCTGAGTATCAGGACAATGTAACTGAGTGGGATATTGGGTCATGGTGCTGCAGCGCTTACAACCGTGATACTTGTCGCCACCTAGTAGCCTGGCACTCAACATTAATAGGGATGGGTAAGGATTGGTCAGCTGAGTATCAGGACAATGTAACTGAGTGGGGTATTGGGTGATGGTGCTGCAGCGCTTACAACCGTGATACTTGTCACCACCTAGTAGCCTGGCACTCGACATTAATAGGGATGGGTAAGGACTGGTCAGCTGAGTATCAGGACAATGTAACTGAGTGGGGTATTGGGTGATGGTGCTGCAGCGCTTACAAACGTGATACTTGTCACCACCTAGTAGCCTGGCACTCGACATTAATAGGGATGGGTAAGGACTGGTCAGCTGAGTATCAGGACAATGTAACTGAGTGGGGTATTGGGTGATGGTGCTGCAGCGCTTACAAACGTGATACTTGTCACCACCTAGTAGCCTGGCACTCGACATTAATAGGGATGGGTAAGGACTGGTCAGCTGAGTATCAGGACAATGTAACTGAGTGGGGTATTGGGTTATGGTGCTGCAGCGCTTACAACCGTGATACTTGTCGCCACCTACTAGCCTGGCACTCGACATTAAAGTTTCATAGTCCGATGGTTTTGAGTTTCTGAAATTTTCTGAGATAAATACATTAGGTTGATCGTTATTATGTATCTTACTTTAGCTTGAAGTAACTTTTTTTTTAAGTGGCTAACTTTTGCGATATTTGAAGTGGAACCATGCAAAATTAATTTTGGCAAGCTTGTCAAATCTCTGACCCCATAGGCTTACGCAGTAACAGGTTATATTCAATTGCCTCAGTATCCCCTTCTATGTGGTGGCAAATGTTTAATAAGTGCACCAGTATCTAAATTAGATATGTAAAATCAAATCTAGATAATTGGTTTAGTTTTGAAAATTTGATATTTCATTGGACTATGCAGCTTTAATAGGAATGGGTAAGGACTGGTCAGGTCAGGATAATATGACTGACTGTGAAATTGGGTCATGGTGCCACATTGACCTGATATCCTAGTGGAGCAGCACTATAAAGTCACCATGAGTGCACTGCCACAAGTCGGTTTCCATCCTGATATGACCTTTGATCTTGCTAGGACATAAAAGCCTAAATATACAAGCCTTACAGTAGCACTAACTCCACAACCCCACCCACCCACACACATGTATATACACACTCACACACACATACACATTCACAATCCCACCCTTCCGCTCACATACACACATACACACACATACACTCACGCACATTCACACCCACACATATATACACACACATTCACACACATACACAGACACACATACACATTCACACTCATTCATAGACACACATACACATTCACACTCATTCATGCACATTCATACACACATACACACATACACTCACGCACATTCACACCCACACACATACACACATATTCACACACATACATAGACACACATACACATTCACATCCATTCATACACATTCACACAGGCGCACATACATACACACACATATACACACACACTACACTCCCACTGCGCGCGGTGTTGGCTCAGTCGTGTTCCGTTTTGGTTGACGTTGCTGTCGAGAGGGTTGTCCTCAGTAATGATGATGGATGGGTGTATAGTGGTGGTAGTTCTTGTAGCGGTAGTGTCAGGGGTGCCGGGTCACCGCGCCGGCAATTTTTACTAATGCCTTTCTGCAGTTCTTTGTGAGCAGGTCGATTGGTGTCAGTCGCACACTTACACCAGCACTCACAAACACACCTGTCCCTAGATCAGCCTACTCACCAGCACTCACACTCACACCTGTCCCCCACACCAGCCTACTTACACCAAAACTCACAGTCACACCTGTCCCCCACACCAGTCCCCCACTCCAGTCCCCCACACCAATCCCCCACACCAGTCCCCCACACCAGTCCCCCACACCAGTTCCCCCACACTAGTCCCTCACACCAGTTCCCCCACACCAGTCCCTCACACCAGTCCCTCACACCAGTCCCCCACACCAGTCCCCCACACCAGTCCCCCCACATCAGGTCCCCCCATCATTCCCCCCCCCACACATCAGTCCCCCCACATCAGTCCCCCCCCCACATCAGTCCCTCCACATCAGTCCCCCATACCAAAAGGAGTTAACAAGAATAAAAGTATTGTCGTGGGGGTGATGAAAATGGGATATATTGCGCCTAGAGCGGGACTCGAACCCACATCTCTTTGCATTCCAGGCCAGTGTGCTAACCATTACACCACCTAGGCTCTCTGATATCAACACACTACCCACGCCTACCTGTCTATGTGGTTACTTGCCTGAGAGGTCAGTGCAGACTACTACACTTGTTCCCCTGGAATTGTAAGTCTTGTAATGCTTACAATTACATACATACAGACAATGCACTAACACATACATACACAGGGTAGGTTCAACAACTATACGGCGCGTGGCTTGTACAGGATCATCGTCATGGCAACCAGTGTTGTGGGGGTGATGAAAATGGGATATATTGCGCCTAGAGCGGGACTTGAACCCACATCTCTTTGCATTCCAGGCCAGTGTGCTAACCATTACACCACCTAGGCTCTCTGATATCAACACACTACCCAGACCTACCTCTCTATGTGGTTACTTGCCTGAGAGGTCAGTGCAGACTACTACAGTATAAAAGGGAATTTCTTTTTTTTTTAAAGAAGAAAAAAGACGAGAAATAGCTGATTCAAATATCTGCAATAAATGATATTTTGTGCACACTTCCACACTGGGAGACCATGCTTCCGGTACCATGATCCGATATCCTACTCAGTCACATTAACCTGATACTGAGCACATCCGTCCTTTCCCTATCATATTACTGCTGAGTGCCAGCCTCAGGTAGCGATAAGTATCAATTTTCTAAGTGATTGGTTTGATTCTGCTGAGGTTTGAAACCAGATCTCCCACATAGGAAGCTATCGATTTGGCCATCCTGTCCGCTCTAGGATAGTTGGTTGGTTGTTGGTTGGTTGTCGCAGGTTTATGTCCTGGCAACATCTAAGGTTCATATTAGAACGGGTACCGACTTGTGACAGTGTGCACTCATGGCGACTTTATACTGCTGCCCCACTGGGAGACCAGGCTGTCAGCACTGTCACCTGATATCCCACTGTCACACTGAGCCAACCAGTCATTGCCTTATCCTAATAATGCCAAGCGCCTGGCTAGGAAGCGACAAGTATCAATTTATATGTCATTGCTTTGACTCAACCAGAGTTCGAACTCGTGGGTTCGAATCCCATGATCTATCGATAGAGTGAGGGAGAGGTAAGCACATCCGGGTACAGCAATCTTTACCTACTAATTCAGGATAAAATGATCTCTAAAATTCTAAATACTAATGTTTCCTTGGTACAAGCAAGGGACTAGACGTGGCAGGGTGTGGAGGGTGGGCCCTCACCCACGTCTAGCCGAGGCTTATACCTCGGTAAAACAACAGTTATCCATCATCTATACCAAGGTAAGATTTGTCTAACTAATCTATTTTACCTCGGTATATAGCCTCAGGCTAGCCGCAGGCTAGGGAGACTTTACGTAATATCATTTTATCCTGATATTTTATTTTATTTATGTTTTGTGGTATGGAACGTTGGTTAACCTTATATGTTTGTGACAATGATATGTTCTCACCTTTTTTGACTTTAATGTTGTAGCAGTCGCCGTGCGACGCCACTTGGCTTTTCCAATCGCTTGTTATAATGTCTAGCAAACGATCGTTCGGTCTTCCATCCTGCATGCGCTAGTATGCGCTTGACCGAAATGCCTAACAGGCGTGCCTTTGACACCATGGCTCCTCTTGTTGAGTGTGACGCATATTTGTCCGTATCCACTCCTGCCATCTTTAGGACATTAATTGTCCATCTGGCGAGCGTATCTCTTGATATGCCCTTGTGTGGCTTAATAAAGCTTATCAACAATTGTCTTGAGTTTCTAACTCCTTGTGTCTTGGATATGTATGTTCTGATCGCGGAAACTACACACAGTTTTGGATTGTCTTTGAATTGTGTTACATCAATTGACGACAAAGGGTCACCTAAACGATTAGATTTTAACAATGTTGTCAAATCGAAGGTCGCTTGCCTTCTATCTATTTCCAGTCCATCGAGTGAAAGTGCCACTATAGTCTGGCCTCGATGACCTGTAACTAACAGTAATAACAGTGCTAACTTAAACCCTAATTGTTTTATATCTAGAAACCTATTATGTGGCCAATCGTTAAACATTTTAAATACCAGTGACACATCCCAAAATCGGTCATATTTTGGTTTAGGCGGGTTTCGTTCATAAATTCCCTTTAGTACCCATGATATAACATGGTGTTTACCCATTGTATCTCCCCTTGTTCTGGGAAGGATAATCGAGAGAGCGCACCTGGCAGCATTAATTGCGCCGTAACCCAGCCCTTCTTGTTCTAACATTCTAAAGAATCTGCACACTTGGGCAATAGTTGGGTGCATGGGTTTAACCTTGTGAATAAGACAATAAACGCCCCATTTTTTCAAATATGTGGTATACATTTTAACTGTTCCTTTTCTCCACGCATGTGACACTAGCTGTTCTTGTGTAATTTTGTCTAAACCAAATTGTTCTAGGTATTTATTTAGAAAAGGAATGCAAGCAACGGTGTTGTTGCTACGTTGCCGTGATGTTCCAGAGGGCCTTGGTGAGTTAGATTTCCTCGGGATTTTGGGAATCTGAGGCAATCTCGGGCGGTCGAGGCTAGTCCTGCTAGCCACGGCTGTGTGTCCCATTCGGGGACGATCAGGATGGCGTGAGACCGGTCCATCTTTATCTTTCGTGCCACTCTGGTAATGATGTTGAAAGGGGGAAAAATATAATAAAATTCATTTTCCCAAATCAGTGAGAAAGCATCTATGTGCCAAGCAAATGGTTCTGGGTGCCATGAAACATATCTGTTAACTTTAAAGTTATTCCTTGATGCGAATAAGTCAACCGTAGGTGAACCCCATTGGCGACAAATTTTGTTGAAATTTTTTATATTCAAATTCCATTCTAAATGGTCGTGAAAGACTCTACTCTTTTTGTCGGCCAGGACGTTTTGCGATCCTGGGATATGTGAAATGGTTAACCATATTTGATGTTTTTGCGCCCAGTTCCAAATACTTTGTGCCAAGTTATTGCACTCTTTTGACTTTGTACCTCCCATATTCCTGACATATGCCATGGCCGTAGTGTTATCTGTAAGCAGTTGAACAGTATTTTTGGGTATTTTAATTAGGCTTATGAGGCCTAAGTAAATCGCTCTTAATTCAAGAACATTAATATGATCTGATTTTTCGTTTTCTAACCATCTCCCTCCTGTTGCTATATCATTTCGATGAGCTCCCCAACCTTGTAATGACGCATCGGTAGTAACTACCGTGTTGGGTTGATCCATTCTAATGGGATTGGAAGAGTTATTGATATTCTCGATCCACCAAGATATATCTGTGTAACCATCCTGGGAAATGTACATTTTTCTTTCAAAGTTACCTTTTGTACATGCTAACACTCTATTCTTGTCTATTTCTAGAGACTTGAAGTGCGCCGCCCCATAAAGAACAGCCGGCGCATATGAAACCATTATACCGATAAGGACAGCGACCTGTCTAATCTTTGGCCTAGATATGTCAAGCAGCTGGGAGGCCGTCTCATGAAACTTCTGTAGTTTCTGTTCCGTTAATGATACGGTCATTGCTTTGGTGTTGATTAAAAACCCCAGGCATTTTAATTCCTTATTCGGGACAAAAACAGACTTTTTGTCGTGTATGTAAAAACCTAATTCTGTTAATAAAGTACACATATCATTCACTGCCAAATGGCATTTGTTAAAGGATTCTGCCATAATAAAGGAATCATCTATGTATGGAAACATTGTATGTCCTAATCTTCCCATAACAGCAAAAACAGGTTTTAATAACTTTGTAAACAGTCGAGGTGCGCAGGCTAAACCATTGGGCATGCAAGTAAATTGGAAAAGGGAACCGTTCCAAATAAATCTCAAAATTTTTCTGTGTTCTTTGCAAATAGGAACTGTATAATACGCGTCTCTTAAGTCTACACTGGCAAGCCAGGCATGCGGCGTAATTAAGTCTCTCGCCGTTTCTAGTGAGAACATTTTAAAATGTTTGTATGTTACCAATTTATTTAACTTAGTCAAATCCAAAATCATGCGAATTTCGCCATTTGGTTTGGGCCTAGAAAAGACATTAGAAATAAACTGTCCTTTTGTGTTTTGTACTCTTTCAATAATACCTTTTGTTTCAAACAGCGAAACCTGAAAATCTATTTGGCGTTTTTCTGATATGTTAAATTTGTATGGGAACGGAACTCTTTCCTGTTTTGGTATGTCTGTGAAAGGTATGTGAACTCCGTTTACTATATCCAAAATTTCCCTATCAGATGTAATGTTAACCCATTTGTGCAAACAGTTAAGGATGTTGCCTGCCTTAAACTTGCTTACATAAGTTTGTGTCTCTTCAGACACCGTGTTGAGTGTAGGAGTCTGTGTCTCTACTTGGCTCCTGGTCGCGGGAATTGGGGTTTGGGTGTAAACTCCCTTTTGTATCCGCGGTTGTCGTTCCAACCCGTGTTCTGGCGTTCTCCTCTGCCTCGTCCTCTGGGATTGAAGCCGAATGAGGGACCTCCTCGTCCCGGCCTTCCTCCTCTCCGGAAGCGAAAATCCGAGCGGGGGCGTCGGAATTTGTTGGTGTTGTCAAACTTTTTGGTGCCATCCGTGTTTTTAGTGCTTTTAGTGTCTACCTCGACAGCTTTGAAGAGGTGCGCTAGCTGACTGCCAAACATTTTGGTTTTGTCCAGTGGCTTGCCTAGCACCGGCTTTGGCGGTAGGTAAAGAGTGTACTCTTTACCATCATTGTCAGTTACTTTCTTCGATCTGGCGACTTCTTTGCCAGCATCTGTTGTAACCGCCTTGAAGACGTTTTCAAAACGCCGAAACGTCATGAAGTTTGACGCTGCGGTAAGCAGCGCAATCCCTCTGTCCATTACTCGTGCAAGCGACGAGAATGTATTCTCAGCTTGCATTCGATTCGCTACCGGAGTTATCGATGTAAGCGCTCCGAGCACCGCTTTATGAATCGTGCACAACGCGTTCTCATAACGCCGTCTTTCATCTGAGAGATGGATGCCTGCATCCATTTCTTTACTGATGGACTGGGGAACTCCTTTAATTCCCGAAATTTGTTCCGTCAGCTTGTTGATCACCTCCACAGGTTTGAAAGTGTGGAAATGTCCTTTCAGCGTTTCCCTCATCATGGTCGTAGTCCGCAACCTCTTTGCTTTCGCCAACGGGCATTTCTTCTTGATCTTTGCCACTATCCTGGCATAAATGCCCACTCTCTCCGTCTCTGAATCGGAGTCAGTTGTGGACGAATCATTTGATTTATCCGATGATGAGTCCTTCTTCTTTTTCTTTTTGTTTTTCTTTGTCTTCTTTACTCGTTTCTTATTGACCTTGGTGAATTCATCACCGGAGCTACTGCCAAGTCTTTTCCGCTTCTTGGGTTTCGGTTGCGGAACCTCAAATGCCGATTCGGTTTCGTCATCTGAGAAATCTTCCCAGTCATCGTCGGGGATAGGAGGAGAAGGAGGCCGTGTGGCTTGTGTGTTATATTTGCCCATAATCCGTAGGATTTTGTCTTCCAGCTCCTCATCCCCACTATCCTTGTCCAAAGGATCAGCCCCCGGCTGTGGAGATGGCGGTGCCGTCTGCGGTGGTGAGGAATCGTATCCAGAAGGCACGCGGCCCTCTGCCGCTGCCGGCGGAACCTTGTTTCGCTTGGTGGCCATCGGTTTCTGTAACGACAAAGGTTATTTAGTACCGGTATCATCTCAACATGTTCACAAAGTGAGCTAGAGTGAGGTATTATTTCGTATGGTATATAGTAACGTGTTTAAACCGTTCTGTATACAGGCGTTAAGCTAAGTTTTGCCGTAGGTTTTATGGGTAGTGAAACCAACCAAACGGGGGGGGGCGGCCATTGGCACGCCCGCTCTCTCTGTTTCGTACACTTCTCCCACCCGCGGCATTCTGCGCCAGCAAGTTGAAGAAAATATTACGAAACTCGGAGGCTCGCCTCAAAATCCGGTCTGGGGAGTCTATAAAAGAAACCCAGGATCATCCCCAACAAAACCCTCTTTTAGGGTTCGGAGGAATTTCCTTAGGAGATGCAACTCGGGTTAACATCTCTGCCTGTCTGAACACAGGTTTCGCTATGTCAAGCGGTATTGGTTTCGGTTCTGCACATTCTTATCCTTGTGTTTTTTATAACACCTTTTATGTCCAAATTGGACCTGAGAAAGTTCTAAGCTTTCATAATGGGATGCTATAAACCATCCTTAAGAAATTGAATGCAGTTTCTCAATACTTACAGTTAGTTAAAGTGTTGTAGTAGTTAAATCCTGCTGGAGCAGCTCAGCAAACGTCCTCCCGCCGTGAGCTGCTTATGCTAATTGCTGTACCCGGATATGCTTACCTCTCCCTAGCCTGCGGCTAGCCTGAGGCTATATACCGAGGTAAAATATACAAATAACCCCTAATTTCCCGATTTCCCTTGAAAAGCCTTCAAATTTAATTTGCCTTGAATATGTTCACATGTGTTCGGAGCGTGCATCCTGAACTCGGCCTCCAGCCTCGTGTTATATATATATATGAGACTGTCTCAAAAGGTGCTAAGCAATATGGGACAAAACTGTGTCCATTGTAATGATCAACACACTATCTACTCATGTATTTGCTCAGGATAAACTGATTTGTTTTTTACATGGTGTTTCATAATCCCAATAGAATACATATTGATTTGAAGCAAATGTCTTTGTGTTTTCAGTTTAACCGTTTCTGTGCTGTTTTGTGTCAATCGTTACTATGGACAAAAAAACGAAGAGTTAGCACCTTTTGAGACATGCTCATATACATCATATATATATAGTCTCAAAGTATCATATATATATATAGGTTTGTATCATATATGTGATATATAATTTATTACTATGAGTATAAAGGGGCGGAGCTCTATCCTATATCCTTCAGGATCCTGGCAGTTAATGCTGCCTCTTTAGTAATATCGTACTGTATTTATTGTCATATTCGCTGCGGGCCGGTTCCCGCTGCACTATCCTGGCGCCACCACCATGTTGCCATAGGCCAGTCAGAGCTTGTTAGGCTCACATCGGCGCCAGTTTAAACTAGAAGACCTTGGTACGATGTGACACCACACGCCGTATCTCGCCGAGAGTTTAAACTTCTGCTGAGTGACATCACATCGGCGCTGATTGACATCACATCAGTCACATCGGCGCTGAGTTTAAACACAGTCTACTGACTACCTGTGTTGCAGCCGGAGAGAGGTCTTTCTACATACAGTGAATCTGCCGTCATGCTACTACCTGAGTGTCCACCATCAGTGTGTCGACGATGTGCTTGTCGGCGGAGTTAAGGGAGGAAGGATCATCAGGATGACGGTATCGTTGACAACAATTTATTATTCGACCGTTATGCTCTTCCCAAATGTTCGATGTGTGTGTCTATTACCCACCTGTGTCGACGATTCCTTTCCACTATTATAATAAGAATAATGAAATAAGGAAGCAGGCCGAATTCGACGCGATTTCATAAATACGACCGTCATTGATATCTACTCAATATATGTGTGTCGACTTGTTTGGGTCAATTAAAACTCCTGAAGCTCGAAGCAAGAACTAAATTAAATATTCGACATTATGAACATTTATTCCTATAATCGACACTCTTGAATCGACAGTCTGGCCGTTTTATTTGAATCTTCTTAATGGCTTTTACACACTGAATGCAGCAAGCGGGCCTTGGTACTCGGGGACTCGCGAAGCAGGCCCAGGGTCCGAGTCAAGCAGTCGTTTTTGGGCCGCCATAGCCCAGCGGCTAAAGCGCAGTTCATGCACACCTGCCTTTTCATGCTATACGGACCTTGGTATGCTGGAACTCGCCACGAAGCAGGCCCAGGGTTCGGGTAAAAGCATTCGTTTGGCTGCCATAGCCCAGCGGCTAAAGCGCACTTGCAGAACAGCTGGCAGCTTGGAACAAAAGTAGAGCTTTTGTGTTACTTGAGGGCAGAGCCTTAGTACTGTAAATGGAGACCATGGTTCAGGCTATAACACACCTGTATTTTGGCTGCCATAGCCCAGCGGTAAAGCGCAGCGGCACGAGTCGAGATCGGCATTAATAGGAAAATTCACGTGTGTCGACCATCAGTGAGCTGGAATACGATACCATTATTTCACATTTTGCTGCAACTTCTACATACAAGGGGATTGATACGACTATGACAATAGACTTCTGTGAAGTGTGTGGATCGAGTCACGAGGGAGTCGAACAGCGCGGTAGTCCATCAGTGCGGTGGAATGCGATACCATTACCACACATTTGTGCTCTGCAACTATTACATACATAGTCGTAACATTTGATAGTTCACAGAACCCAGCCCGATCGATTCAAGGGACTATGATGATAGACTTCTGCGCAGTGTGTGGATCGAGTCACGACGGAGTCGAAGTACATTACTGCAGTAAGAAGAAAAGGACAGTGGAACCAATGTGCAGAACTACACGAAGCAGTGCCGCTAAGATGCCTAAGTCGACGACGGGGGAGTCAGAGCTGGAACCTACGTCTGACAAGTTGGCTCTGGAGGAACAACGAGATGCGGTGCGGCGAGAGTTGGAAGAACTAAAATTGGAGGATGAGCTAATGGAGCTAAAAGATGAACGGGACCGTCTCCTCGCGGCACGCGAGAAGAAAGGGAGGCGCGGTAGAGAGGCTGCGATGAATTCACCTCAACGTCGGGAAGATAGCCCGGTCGGGGCAACATGCAAAATGCCGGCCAACGACCAACCATTGGCCACCAGTACGACTGATTTGGGCTATTCAAACTACGGACGCTCAAGGAATAGATCGAGGGAGCAGCGGCACCGACGTCGACGTTCGTCCAGCAGTTCATCGGTGGACAGTGTGGATCGAAAACTGAGAAGTAGGTGGTCCCTGAAGCGACATGTCGAGTCAAAAAAAGATATGAAAAAACTTAACTGCGAAGAAATTATCTGTGCAACCGCTGCCTGGGTGTTAGAAATTCCAGAGATGTCTCTCCAGGACCACCGGGCAATGTGGGAACACATTTATTTCCTCTCACACCGGGCCCGCTATGGTGAATATCAAGATAGTGCACATGCGGACTATGACTTGTGTATCCGTAAGTTGGCGGTCAAACGAGGGTTTGAGGCATTTTCCAGCGCCCATACGGGAAAAAGTGTTCTTCATTACGGCCCGGACAATATAAAGAAGAAGCAGTCAGTTTTACGGAAATACAGTGAGGGGAAACGAGGCAGTCGAGACGGCAAGCCGTACACAGCTTGCTATGCCTGGAACAGCGAACAGGGCTGCAGCAAGAAGGAGGCGGAGTGCAGGTACGAACACAAGTGTTCAAAGTGTGGCGGTAGGGGCCACAAGAGAGCCACTTGTAAGGACTGACCTACTAGAACATTGGGGCACCTCCCTGAGAGCACACCCGTGTCCGACCCAACAGTAGTCACGAGTGGACAGGGTACTGTTGGTGTGGGGAGCGCGCCTCAACTATGGATGCAGGTGGAGACTACTGGAGCTTCAATATGGGATGTTGATCAACGTCAGGCAATATTGGATACATCACCCATTGACAACTGCTCACAACGCGAGAATGGGAGAATGGATATGCAACCAGGCACAACAGGGGAGATAGGTCAGCAGGGAGCAGGGGAATAATTACCCTACATTGGAGCAATGCGCAGGGAGGAGCAGCAGTGAGATACGGGGTGGGAAGGTGCGATTGGAGGACGATGCCTACCAGAGAGTATCACGGGTGACGCCACACCGCAGGGAAGGGGGATTGGAACACCCACCCATAAAAAACAAACCTGCATTGTGTGAACAGCTGACCGGAGTGTCTGCCGCGATAGCGCGGGCAGGCTACGAGGACCTATTAAGAGTGCATTGTGATAGCGATAAACGCTGGTGCGTGTCGGTAAGGGAGAACACAAACAGTATGTACGCAACCTTTCGGGTGGACACTGACTGTCTGAGTGGCACTTGTGCATGCGTTTACAAATTGTTTACTATGCCATATCAACTAAAACCTTGTCGGTTATTTGCAGAAGCATTTTGTAGGGGAGACACTGATATAGATGCTATGTTTCTCCTGCAGGGCACGGTCTTTGGGTTCCATGTTATTGATGACAATTGTGACGTAACGTATGGCTGTCAGCGGGAGAGAAAAAAATCTAGATGGGAGAGAAATATAATAGAGACCCGGCTAGTAGCGGAATTAGAGGAGGGAGTGCTAAGGAAGGTCGATAGTCCTCCGGCCTGTATATACATGGGATCTTTGTTGTTCCAAAAGATGATGGCGGTGGGAGAAGTGTCATTGACTGTAGTAAACCGAAAGGTCGGAGTGTCAACAATTACACAAAGGGGGTGGCCCCAAAGTTTAAATATAGAGGGTTGGATGATGTGGTAGAATGCTTGGAGAGGGGCGACTACCTAGCCACTATTGATATCAAGGATGCTTACCGCGCTGTCCATATTAAACCAGAGCAGAGGAAAAGACAGGGGCTTCGCTGGGTTTTTGAGGGTGATTCAGTGGAAACCTATATGATGGACGGGAGACTCTGTATGGGTCTCTCGTCTAGTCCGTATATATTCTCTAGAATTTCAAACTTCATTGTCCGATGCGCAGGCAGAGAGGGGGTCTGCAGAATTATTAACTATCTAGACGATTTCTGCATTCTGGGTAGTACGGAGAAAGAAACTACTGGGTTGCAACAACGTGTACTCTCTATATTACGCAGATTGGGATTTGTTATCAGTTTAAAAAAATTGCTTTCACCAGCTAAGAAAATTAGATTCTTAGGGATCGATGTAAACTCAGAGACGTTGGAACTTACTCTCCCTGATGATGAATTGAAGAACCTGCGTTACATCCTCCTGCTCGTAGGAAAGCGACCCGTAGGGAACTCGAGAGACTCGCAGGACACCTCGCACACTGGGCCAAAGTTATCAGGGGTGGGCGAACTTTTAGTAGGCGGGTCTACGACCTTATAGGCACTCTGCGCGAGCCATTCTACCGTGCGTGGCTTAATGCCGGATTTAGGGAGGATATCAACTGGTGGGCATCATTCGCAGAAAAATTTAATGGTAAGGCGGGCATGCTCGGGAAGTTTGCGGTAACTACCGCGGTCTACAGTGACGCATCTAATTGGGGAATCGGTGCTTTGCATGAGACTGACTGGTTAGCTGCTTCCTTTAAATCAGAGGACAATGAAGTGTTAGGACAGCTGATAGGACACCATCGTGTGGTGCTCCCCACTGAGGCAGGAAGGGACCACATAAACATAAAAGAGATGAGGGCTGTGATGGAGGCTGCCACACGATGGTCATCGGGATGGGAGGATTCCGAGATTATATTTATAACGGACAGCGCGGTAGTCCAATCCGCACTTAATTCAGGCAGATCCAGATCAGTAGGGATTATGTCCATCCTGCGAAAATTATTCTGGCTTGCAGTCGAGAAGAACTTTACATTCTTATCAACTTACATAAATACCACAGTTAATGTGGTGTGTGATGCCCTCAGCAGGCTAGACATAGAGGGTAGTGCCGCTAGGATTAGTGGAGTGGATGTGGGTCGGATTATGTGCTGTGCCCACCTCTTTGACGCTCCACTGTTCTGTCTTTCCAGGACTGGAGGAGCTGAGGGCAGAGCAGTGGGGATATGAGAGCCTATTCTACTCAAAGAATTCGGTCACCACAAGATCGGTCCAGATACGAAAGTATTTTGACTTCATTGATCAATTCTCAGAGGACAGGGCGCCTCTCCCCTGCTCATCTGAACGGGTCGCGCTGTACGCCTCCTGGCTGGCGAGAACGCTCACTTACCGTTCCGTGCTGAACTATTTATCAGGGCTGAACTTATTCCTGCGCCAGCACGGTTCCCCGTTGATAAGATATAACGATATGTAGTACAGGCTACACTTTAAGGGATTAGGCGCCAGAAGGGGGATACCCCGCGGCAGGCACCACCTATGCTGCCGAGTATGCTGTTGAGGGTGTTTGCGCTATTGACCCTAAACCCGGGGCATGTACGGGTAGCTACTCTTTCTTCTTGGAGGTGTGAGATGAGGAGTGGTTGGGGCCTGGGCCGGCTTAGCCGGCTGGGGGTTGGCGGTTATTGCTCAGCCAGATGGGCCTCAGCAAATAAACTAGGCTTCCACCACTTCTCGTCTTGTCTCTATTCTCCTACGCGTTAGCCCAATTTATGTGTTTTATAATTTATTACTATGAGTATTAAAGGGGGCGGAGCTCTATCCATATATCTTCAGGGATCATGGAGTTAATGCTTATCTTTATTAATATCGCTAGTTGTTGATTTTTTGTCATATTCGCTGCGGAGCAGTCATTCGGTTCCCGCTGCACTATCCTGGCGACACCACCCAAATTTGTTTGTTGCCATAGGCCAGTCAGAGCTTGTTGGCTCAATCGGCACCAGTTTATACTTTTCTATGGTAGGGCGGTTTATTGCTCAGCCAGATGGGGGCCTCAGCAAATAAACTAAGCTTTCCACCACTTCTCGTCTTGGCTTTTATTCTCCTACGTGTCGCCCAATTTATATATATTATATATATATATATATATATATATGTATGTATGTATGTATGTATGTATGTATATATATAGGCTCTCTCATGCCATCAACCAACCTACGCCTACCTGGGTATATGGTCTTTCCCCTGGGGAGTTGAGTGCAACTCACTACTACACTTGTCTGTGTGGAGTTGTAAGTCTCCTACATAATATCCCAGTCACACGAGACCTGCATTCACTTACGATCGATTCACAACGTCCAAACGTCCTCATTGTGCTCTCCTTATGTCCTCCTTAAGTGCTGGCGCCGTGAGGACGCCAACCTCCCGGCGTCCATTTCAGAAATTGTATACGCAAGGAGGTGGCAGCAGCTGCACCTGCAACCTCCTTGCGTCCTGTTCCGGCGGCGCCATTCAAAACTGGTTGGTGCCGACCTGGCGCTGGCCGACCTTGCACCGACCGCTTGGTTGGCGAGTTGCCGGCGATCTGGCGCCGACCTGGCGGCACCAACACATGCGATGCCGCACTCACTGTGTGGTCGGCGCCATGGTGCCGCCTCGGTGCCGCCCTTTCCCCAACCCAGCGCCGATCCGGCGCTGACCCAGTGCCACCCTGGCACTGACCCAGCACTGCCCTGGTGCCGACCATGTATTTGAATCAATATATCGAGTGGGACACTGGGAGGTTGGCGTCCTTTCGGGCGTAAGGAGGTTGGCGGCGAACGCTGGCTCTCGTGTGACTGGGGTATAAGTTATCCACGTAGTGTGTTCTCATTGCATACATAGAGAAGGTTCACAGTACTCCGCATGTACAGGATCCTGGTCACGGCGCCAGTGTCTCGGGAGGTGCTGCAAAGTTGTCCTTTGTGGTTATGGACCTCCTTGCGATTAGTTTGGTCACAAGCAGGTTGCAGGTACTGCACTAAAAACCGCCTTGCAGCAAAGTGGTTGCCCAGAGGTCGGCGACCATTGCTTTGGTAGCAAGGAGGTCACTGGTGACTGCGGGTTCTTTGGTCCAAAGTAGTCGCAAGCTGTAGTGTAACTGGGGCTTAACTGTGAGAGAGATTGAGGGTGGGTATATGAGAGTGAGAGTGGTTGTGAGAGCGTGAGTTTGTGGGTGGTGGATGGAGGGTGGGGGGGTTGAAATGGAAGTGGCAGCGCGTCTGTATGACCTGATTCTTTATAAATGAGTCGCCTGCAGGAAGCTGCAGCCACTGGATGGATGCACATCCTTGGCTTTACCCTCCCCAGACACCCACATACACACACAACCCCCCCCCCCCCCACACACACACATCCACACACACTTCCCATCATTGCCTCTCCACACGCCGCTAACCGCGGGATTTATCACACTCGGGAGGCTGGAGTGCCCGTCTATTTATCAGTCATGTCTGTGTATTAGTTTGACCCTGCGCTAGCGATGGAAGGGAAGTGTAAATATTTCATTCACATTCTGCATAAAAGTCATCTGAATTAAGGCACATCCGTGAAGATGGAGGGACGTGTAAATATTTCATTCATCTTCTGAGCCTAAGTCATTTGAATTAAGGCACATACGTGAAGTTAGAAGGACGTGTAAATATTTCATTCATCTTCTGAGCCTAAGTCATTTGAATTAAGGCACATACGTGAAGTTAGAAGGACGTGTAAATATTTCATTCATCTTCTGAGCCTAAGTCATTTGAATTAAGGCACATACATGAAGATAGAGGGACGTGTAAATATTTCATTCATCTTCTGAACCTAAGTCATTTGAATTAAGGCACATACATGAAGATAGAGGGACGTGTAAATATTTCATTCATCTTCTCAGCCTAAGTCATTTGAATTAAGGCACATACGTGAAGATAGAGGGACGTGTAAATATTTCATTCATCTTCTGAGCCTAAGTCATTTGAATTAAGGCACATACGTGAAGTTAGAAGAACGTGTAAATATTTCATTCATCTTCTGAGCCTAAGTCATTTGAATTAAGGCACATACGTGAAGATAGAGGGACGTGTAAATATTTCATTCATCTTCTGAACCTAAGTCATTTGAATTAAGGCACATACGTGAAGTTAGAGGAACGTGTAAATATTTCATTCATCTTCTGAGCCTAAGTCATTTGAATTAAGGCACATACGTGAAGATAGAGGGACGTGTAAATATTTCATTCATCTTCTGAGCCTAAGTCATTTGAATTAAGGCACATACGTGAAGTTAGAGGGACGTGTAAATATTTCATTCATCTTCTGAGCCTAAGTCATTTGAATTAAGGCACATACGTGAAGATAGAGGGACGTGTAAATATTTCATTCATCTTCTGAGCCTAAGTCATTTGAATTAAGGCACATACGTGAAGTTAGAGGGACGTGTAAATATTTCATTCATCTTCTCAGCCTAAGTCATTTGAATTAAGGCACATACGGGAAGATAGAGGGACGTGTAAATATTTCATTCATCTTCTGAGCCTAAGTCATCTGAGTTAAGGCATGTATGTGAAGATGGAGGGACAGAATTAAGGCACATCTGTGAAGTCATTTTAATTAAGGCATATACGTGAAGATGGAGGGATGTGTGAATATGTCATTCATCTTCTTAAACAAGGTCATCTGAATTAAGGCACACATATATGTGAAGATGGAGGGACGTGTAAATATTTCATTCACCTACTACATCAAAGTCATCCGAATTAAGGCGGGACGTGGAAGAATTTCATTCACGTTCTGAGCCAAAGTCATTTGAATTAAGGCACATACGTGAAGATGGGGGGATATGTAAATATGTCTGTGCGCATGTGAAATGTTTAGATTTTTTTCATGAAGATTTATACTGCCTGTGTCATGGATAAGTCTAAATCGGCTTGTTTTCACCATTAGACAGTTGGTCGATAGAAAGCCTGAGCCTACACTTTTTTTTTACCGACCCAAGGGACTTTTAACCTCCCACGCCACATAGACATGGTATGAGAGCAACTGGCCTTTCATGACAGTGGTGGAAATCTAAATTGACAGAGGTGATGGTATGGGGAATTGAACCACCGACCTTCAGATTAGGAGTGTATATGTGTTGGGATGTGATGCACATGTGTATTTGTGTGTATGTGTTGGCGTGTGCGTGTCCATGTGTGTGTTGGTTTGTGTTGGTGTGGGTGGGTGATGGGTGGAGCTGTGGGTTGCCCGTGTGGGTGGGTGGTGGGGCTGGAGACTGTGTCGGGGGTGGTGGTTGATTAGGAGAGCGTGATATTGTTACACGCCGTAATGAGCCGGTCCTTGGTAGCCGGCACCGCGCACACACACATACCACCCACACACCCACACAAACACATATATACACCCACACACATATATACACCCACACACACATATATATACATCCACACACATATATACACCCACACACATATATACACCCACACACATATATACACCCACACACATATATACACCCACACACATATAAACCCACACACACATACACATATACACCCACACACACATATACACCCACACACACATATACACCCACACACACATACACCCACACACACATATACACCCACACCCACATATACACCCACACCCACATACACCCACACACACATACACCCACATACACAGCCACACACACATACACCCACATACACATACACACATATACACACACACATATACACACACATATATACCCACACACACACACACATATACACACATATACACCCACACACACATATACACCCACATACACCCACACACGCATATACACCCACACACACATATACACCCACACACATATACACCCACCCACATATTCACACACATATACACCCACACACACATATATACCCACACACATATATACCCACACACATATACACCCACACACATACACCCACACATATACACCCACACATACATACACACCCACACACATACACCCACACACATACACCCACACACATACACCCACACACATACATACACACACCCGCCCCCACACATACACACCCCCACTCAGACACACCCACACACATAAACATACCCACACACCGCCCCCACACAGCCATACACACCCGACTCCAAACACCGCCTCCACACAGCCATACACACCCACCAATACCCACACACACACACTCAGACACCCAAAACTCACCCTCCCCTACTCACACACCCACCCTCCCATTCACACACACCCACACCCTCCGACTCACACACACCCTTCCACTCACACACACACCCTCCCACTCACACACACACCCTCCCACTCACACACACACCCTCCCATTCACACACACACCTCCCACTCACACACACACCCTCCCACTCACACACACCCTCTCCCATTCACACACACCCTCTCCCATTCACACACACACCCTCCCACACCCACACCCACACCCACACACCCTCCCACACCCCAGGGGAACCAACTACCCGCACTGTGGCCGTGTGGCTAGCTGGTTTAGGGGAAGTCTGTAGCTATGGACGAGTTGTATGCTAATGTAATCATGCCTTGCTTTAACCATAGTGACATAACCGAACTGTGTGCACCCCACCGACAGAGGCCGCTGTCTAATTAAGGCTCTATTTTGTAATCTGTGTCTACCGTCGTGTCCCTAATCCCACTCCCCCACCCACCCACCCACCCACCCACATACATGCATACACACACACACACACACACGCGCGCACACACAGACACACTCATACACATCTCCCCGCTCACTTACACCCGACTATATTTGTACTCTATCCGCCATTCTTGCCCCTTCTCTGCACATACACACACAGGCATGCACATACGCGCGCACACACACCTCCCCGCTAACTTATGTATATGTGATGTATAAGCCATTATACGAGTATAATAAGCCGGAAGATCCCATCTACTCCGTTGGAATTGGTTTGACCCAGCTGGGACTTGACCTCCCGACCTTCTGCACGGGAAGCCTGCGCTCTACCGATTCGGCCACCACGTCCCATCTTAGCCCTAGTTGCATCTGCTCGACTCAAACTGAGCAGCTCACGACTGCCTTCAAAGTTCAAGGCGATTCTGTTCCCAAGGCCGTGTACAGTACAGAATCATAGGTCGAATTTAAAATTCCATAGTCCGACGGTTTTCAATGTCTGTAAATGTAATAGTTGCTTTTAGATAACTGTTATTAGGCTGAGCCTTGTAATCTATAGTTTAATTTGATTATGAATGGCTAACTTTGAAGTTTAAAAAATATACCAATTTAATGTTGGCGTACCTATCAAAATGCGGGACACAATAGGCTTTGGCTGTGACAGGTTCTATTAAGTGCCTGTCACACTATGCCGGATTGAGCAACGGACAGAGTTGTCTAGTCCGGTGGTATTCGGGCATGATAAGTATCAAAATGTGGCGATATCGGGTCAAAGGCCGCTGGACGAACGGACATGAAATGTACATGAACGGATAGCCAACAGACGGTAGGCAGACTAAACAGACTCAAACTGGACAAGAAATGTAGACGCCAATCTGGTGGCATCCATTCCAAGTTTTGTGCATGTTCAAAACTTCTAACGGGTCTGGCCAGATATCAACGGATATGCAACGGTTATGCAACAGACACAAACCGGACTTTGAAAGCTATCAATGGACTTTGTTTGGTTTTTTTCCATTGCCCTAATCCGGTGATGTGTGACAGCCGCTTTAAATTGATTTAGTACTCTATCACAATGCGACAATGAATGATTAATGAATGCATCAGTATCTAAGATCAAAGCTGGCTTTCGTGATTTGGAAATTCAATATTTTCAGAGGTTGGATGGTTGGTTGTTGGAGTTTTATGTCCTGGTAACATCTAAGGTTATATCAGGATGAGTACCGACGTGTGACAGTGCGAAGTCATGGCGAATTTATAGTGCTGCCACACTGGGAGACCAGGCCACCAGCACCATGACCTTATATCATTATAAGAGTGGGTGTATATTATAAGTTATATCCCACTCAGTCACATTATCCTGACATTGAGCCAACCAGTCCTTGTCCTATCCTAATAATGCTGAGCATCTGGCTAGGAAGTGACAAGTATCAATTTTTAAGTCATTGGTTTGACTTGACCAGGGTTTGAAAATATGGGTTTGTATCCCACGATCTAGCCAAACGGGAGACGGACGCTCAACTCATTCGGCCATTCCGTCTGGTCGCCTTCACAGGACTTGGCAACTTTAAGTATAGACTTTGTTATTCCCCTCCAAGAATAATACTAGTGTGACAGACTATTATGGGCTTAAATATAAGAAATTGGCCCGCTGCTTTAGCAAAGAATAATTGATTTCGCGAATTGAAAATTGTTAATGCACCAGTGCTTAGGTTTCATTTTTTTCTGAAGGAAATATATATATATGTGAAATTGTGCTGTATAATTTATTATGCGAATATAAATAAGGAATGAGATTGCCCCTCATTCATTCCGTGGCTCACATTGTCATTTCCACAGCCAATATCTGTTACACCAGTGGTGCCGCCACCGTCTCTTTATGACTACCAATTACTGTAGAGCACTCTCACTCATATATGTACATATATATTTTATATGTGGTCATAAATAATATACAAGGGAGCCTATCCCTATCCCCATATATGCTGCATAAGCCATTATACGAGTATAATAAGGCCGCAAGCTTCCATCTGCTCCTCAGCCCTAACTTCTCCCTCAGTCATCTACTGGAGGAGCCTCGATCTCGTCATCTACTGTTCCAGCCTAGTCAACCTCAGATCCGGTGGGGGCGCCACCCGTCTGTACATGCACCACTGGAACACCCACTCTCCCTCCACCTACACTCACTGTACCATATATATATATATATATATATATATATGGCTAGTGAGAAGATATATATCAATATCTATATCTACATATGGATATATATATATTTTACCTCGGTATATAGCCTCAGGCTAGCCGCAGGCTAGGGAGAGGTAAGCACATCCGGGTACAGCAATTAGCATAAGCAGCTCACGGCGGGAGGACGTTCGCTGAGCTGCTCCAGCAGGATTTAACTACTACAACACTTTAACTAACTGTAAGTATTGAGAAACTGCATTTAAAGTCTTAAGGATGGTTTATAGCATCCCATTATGAAAGCTTAGAACTTTCTCAGGTCCAATTTGGACATAAAAGGTGTTATAAAAAACACAAGGATAAGAATGTGCATACCGAAACCGATACCGCTTGACATAGCGAAACCTGTGTTCAGACAGGCAGAGATGTTAACCCGAGTTGCATCTCCTAAGGAAATTCCTCCAAACCCTAAAACCTGGGCCAGCGTGCTAACCATTACACTACATAGGCTCCCTGATGCAATCACCCTATCCAGGCCCACCTGTCTATGTGGCTCCTTGCTTGAGAGTTCAGTGCTAACCATTACACTACCTAGGCTCCCTGATCAGTGGTCTCTCCAGTATTCAGGAATGGGACGGCAGTAATTGGTAGAGCTGGTGGGAAATGGTTGGCCGGAATCAGTACAGCTGGTTCCACATATACATAAGTTGTGTAATTTAAACTGCCAACAGATGGCGGGCTTATTGAATAAGTCAATTCACGCTGCAACAGATGGTGGGCCCGCCATCATCCCTTATGCTAAGTAGCGAGACCCCTGCTGATGCAACCACCCTATCCACAACCACCTGTCTATGTGGCTCATTGAGAGGTCAGTACAGACTACAACACTAACCATTACACTACCTAGGCTCCCTGATACAGTCACCCTATCCACAACCACCTATCTATGTGGCTCATTGCCTGAGAGGTCAGTACAGACTACAACACTAACCATTAAACTACATAGGCTCCCTGATACAGTCACCCTATCCACAACCACCTGTCTATGTGGCTCATTGCCTGAGAGGTCAGTACAGACTAGGACACTAACCATTAAACTACATAGGCTCCCTGATACTGTCACCCTATCCACAACCACCTGTCTATGTGGCTCATTGCCTGAGACGTTAGTACAGACTAGGACACTAACCATTAAACTACATAGGCTCCCTGATACTGTCACCCTATCCACAACCACCTGTCTATGTGGCTCATTGCCTGAGAGGTCAGTACAGACTACGACACTAACCATTAAACTACATAGGCTCCCTGATACAGTCACCCTATCCACAACCACCTGTCTATGTGGCTCATTGCCTGAGAGGTCAGTACAGACTACAACACTAACCATTACACTACCTAGGCTCCCTGATACAGTCACCCTATCCACAACCACCTGTCTATGTGGCTCATTGCCTGAGAGGTCAGTACAGACTACAACACTAACCATTACACTACCTAGGCTCCCTGATACAGTCACCCTATCCACAACCACCTGTCTATGTGGCTCATTGCCTGAGAGGTCAGTACAGACTACAACACTAACCATTACACTACCTAGGCTCCCTGATACAGTCACCCTATCCACAACCACCTGTCTATGTGGCTCATTGCCTGAGAGGTCAGTACAGACTACAACACTAACCATTAAACTACTAGCTCCCTGATACGTCACCCTATCCACAACCACCTGTCTATGTGGCTCATTGCCTGAGAGGTCAGTACAGACTAGGACACTAACCATTAAACCACATAGGCTCCCTGATACAGTCACCCTATCCACAACCACCTGTCTATGTGGCTCATTGCCTGAGAGGTCAGTACAGACTAGGACACTAACCATTAAACCACATAGGCTCCCTGATACAGTCACCCTATCCACAACCACCTGTCTATGTGGCTCATTGCCTGAGAGGTCAGTACAGACTACTACACTAACCATTAAACTACATAGGCTCCCTGATACAGTCACCCTATCCACAACCACCTGTCTATGTGGCTCATTGCCTGAGAGGTCAGTACAGACTACTACACTAACCATTAAACTACATAGGCTCCCTGATACAGTCACCCTATCCACAACCACCTGTCTATGTGGCTCATTGCCTGAGAGGTCAGTACAGACTACTACATGCATGCATACATCCATCCTGAGCCGAGTGAGTAAGTCTATGGGTGAGTGAGTGAGTGGTCTGTTGGTAATATCTCATGTCTGACATTCTGCATGTATCATATCTGACATGTTGCTTATGTTTACACAATCTTTTTCTCTGTTTTTGTGGAAATGATCGGCTAACTGTTAGTTCAAGCAGTGCACCAGCTCGCCTGGGCCGGTATATCTAACAAGATTTACATATCATGTGTGGCATATTTGATGTTTAGTGATTTCCAGTCGCCTTTATCATGCGCATCTATCACAGGGTCACCCCCTCCGTAATATCTATTTACATATCTGCATTTTGCAACTTCATTAGGATTCACATACACTTTATTTATTTCTTTACCAAGAAAAACTAAAAATATATACATGTATATGCTTTTAGATCATCCCTAATATGATTATATTCAAACTGTATCCGAGGTACATCATTCCTTGCCAAGGTACAACAGAGGGGCCTTCTTTTCACAGCGAGTGATAAACATGTGGAATGAGCTACCGGAAGAAGCGGTGGAAGCAACTACCATAAATCAATTCAATAATGCGCTGGACAGGGCCTAGGGTAGAGAAACATTCCTGTACGATTTCGAGGCTGCATACCACTAGAGCTGAGAGCTACGAGCTTTGTATCAAAGAAGAGGATAATAATAATAACCTATCTATCGATTATCGGCCAGGTGTGACCAGACGGGATGGCCGAATGAGTTAGAGCGTCCGTCTTCGATGTTGGTAGATAGTGGGGTCGTGGGTTCGAACCCTGGTCGAGTCAAACCAATGACTTAAAAATTGATACTTGTCGCTTCCTAGCCAGGCGCTCGCATTAATAGGATAGGGCAAGGACTGGTGTGCTCAGTGTCAGGATAATGTGACTGAGTGGGATACCAGGTCATGGTGCCGGTGTCATGGTTTCCCAGTTGGACAGCACTATAAAGTCGCCATGAGTGCAAACTGTCACAAGTCGGAACCCATCCTGATATTACCTTAGATGTTGCTAGGATGTAAAACAACAAACAAACAAAACATCATTCGTTGCCTTGAAACTATGATAACCTATCCATCTATTATCGGCCAGATGTTGAAAATATCTGTTTCCTTTTAATTCAGGAATGAAAGATCTCCACAATTTTGGGCATTTCCGCCATTGTTGATATTCACTGTTTAACGCTCAGAAAATGTCAGTATATTATATATTATATGTATATATTATATGACAGCAATTCATTAGTCAGAATCCCGTTCTTATATGAAACTTAGATGTTGCTAGTGCATAAAACCCAAATAAGAAAGAGTTAGGTATGGGCGATAATATAGTCACAACAAGGATAGTTGAAACCTGACTTCCGCCATTTTCCCCGCGATGTCCTGACAGTGTTAATCCTATGGGGGGGAAACTCCGCATTTTCATCGAAATTCACTGTTGACGTCAAGGTTTCGACATTTTCCCACTTTCATCCCTGTTAATTATCCGTTTTGTTGTCGTTAATGTTTGCCTGATAAGCTGTTCGAATATGTTGATGTCCTACTTGCTGTGGGACAAATTATGGGATTTAAACCCTGGGTTTGAAACCCTGTATGTAGTCAAACCAAATACATGTACCTAAACATTTATACCTGTAGCTACCGAGTCTGGTTGACCTTAGATGTTGCTAGGACGTAAAACAACAACAAACCAAACCAAACCTAGTCTGGCACTGGCCAAATACTAGTACAGCGCAAGGAGCAGTGCAATGAGGAGCACCAGTTGACTCCTATTTAGTGAAGCAGGCCCCTCTGTGCACTGTATAGTAAAGCTGGCCCATGCAGCAGCGCCCCCACACGTGCAGCGGGCGCATAACTGATTATTTCCGGTGGCGTGTGTGGCCGGCGTGGAGTCTACATTTAAATATAGACCGGCGCTAGCATCATCATAGGGGGGTCTGGAGCTATAATCACACATCGGCCTGATAGTGCTGCGTCCAGTGCAGTGCAGTACACACTGGCATGCACTAGGCTGGTACCGCCTGGTGCATTGTGAATTAGAGACTGCAGTCCCCCGACCCCACCGTGGGTGGTGTTGGGGGCGGGCTGGGGAGGGGCGGGGATGGGGGTGCGGGCTGGGGGGGGGGGGCCTGTGCGCCACACATTATGATAAAGTATTGAGATAAAGAAATCAATTATATGTGAAATATGTGAAATCTGTATCTTGCATGGGATTATTCATCACACCACCTGCCGCTCTGAATGGTGTGCATGCTTATTTTGTCTGCCCCTTTTTTTGTCCTTTTTAAGATTAAGCAGATAAAAAGAACAAAACATTTTGTGATGCGTCATAATAGAACATAAATATCACAAATAACATGCAACTGCTGTTGAAATTTAAATTTGAGGTGTGTATTGTCAAAGGGTTATCCTTTGTTGTATCTCTTTCTGATTTCGTTTTAAATAAGTAAAGACTTAAATTCGAGTTGTGTATAGTTGAAATATCTTTAGTTAAAAACACAATGATATAGAACTAAATTCGAGTTATGTTTTCTTAAAGAATTGTCTTTTTTGTTTCTTTAGGGGTCTTTTTTTTCAATGAAGAAAAGACCTAATTCCAATTGTCCTTTGCTCAAGTGTTATCTTTTTTTTTGTTATTGTTTTTTTTTAATAAAGAAAGAAGTTTGTGTTTTTTATAGTTAAAGCATTACCGTTTTGTTTCTTTATGTATTTTTTTCAATAAAGACAACACTAACTTCGAGGTGTCTATAGACAAAGCATTGTCTTTTATTTCTACTGCCACCAAAACCTAATTTCGAGTTGTCTAAAATTGATTTTACAATTGGAAATCTGACAATGTTTCAGAGCGAAATATGCAGCTGAATATGCTGATGGGAAATGGTTCATGTGGATGTCAGTGAGTAGGTGTGTGGCACAGTGAGTGAGACGTGAGGGTGCAGTGCGTGTACAGAACTAATTTACACTTGCTTAGTGATCACCTCAGTGCACACGCCTTCTACATCTACATACCAAGGCATGGTGGCGTCATAATAATAATAACAGCAAAAATAATAACAATAATATCAACAATAATAATAACAACAATACTAATAATAGCAATAATAACAATAATAATAATAGTATAACAACAATATTAACAACAATATTAACAGTAATAATAACAGCAGCAATAACACTAATAATAACAGAAAAACGAATACTAACAATAATAATAACAGCAATACTAACAGCAATAATAACTAATAATGACAACAACAATAACAATAATAACAGCAATAATAATAACAATAGCAAGAATAATAATAACAACAATAATAACAACAACAATAACAACAATAATAGTCTTGAATGAGCGAGGTCGCTCATTCGGTGTCATTGCTGGACACGGCGGACTCAGGGTCGAAGCCCTCTCCCCCCTGCCACTTCTGTGGTGGGGGGTGGGGGGGGGGGAGTGATGCATGCCACACTCGCTCCCCCCTCCCACCACCACCGGTGGGGGGGGGGGGAGCCATCTCCCCCCCTCCAGCCTATATAACAACTCCTGCCAACCATCAGGGCAAGGGACTATCCTGGTATCTTCCGGACCCACCGAAGCTGGTCAGTCTGCTCCAAACGCCCGCACTGACCACTTCCCACCTCCAATTTTACCCACCCACCCACACCTGCAGTTGATTGTGCCCACAACAATCAACAAAACCGAAAACCAATCAAGCATTTAAAGTAAAAAATAAAGAATACCATCTAATGAGCAACTGACACCCGCGCAGTTGACAGATCACACCTACTTAAATGTCACATTTCTGATAATTTACCCTGTACTGTTATCTCATATGTTTATCATTAACTATTGCTATTCTACTTTAAGGTAATTGATTACTCGTTTGTTAAATCGTTCACATGACTCATATGCCCTCATCACATCTCATTTCCCCAATATATCGGGGCCTTCGCTCGTTCGCTTCCTGCCCGATGATACACAGTCAATGTACATGCCGTTGGGTGGGCAGCGCCCGAATAAAAGCCTTGATTAACCCACTCATGCCTCTGAGTCAGGTGTGTCCGTGAGCAACAATAAGAACAACAACAATAATAATAACATCAACAATAATAATAATAAGGCCAAACAGAACACAAGATTTCTGGTTGCGTGACCGACCCTGCAAAAAAAACTAAAAAAAATTAAAAGAAATGCCTTTCTAAGTGGCCGACTATAATTTTGCGAAGCATGATGGCGTCATAATAAAAATAAGGCCAAACAAAAATAAGTGTGTTTCTGGTTGTGCGACCGACCCTGCAAACAATAATAATAACACATTAACAAAAAAAAAGGTGTTTCCAGTTGTGACAACTACATAACAAAGTTGCCGACTATAATTCTGTTTGCTTCAATGAAAATATTGTGACAAATTTGATGGGTTGTTATGTCAAAGTACATCACGGTCAAGGGATTAATAGTGAGAAAAAAAACATTTTTAAATCCCTGCCTACCCTAATATTTTGATTGCCTACAACTAGCTCAATAATAATAATAATAATGATGATTGTAGTATATGATGATGATTATGATGATAATCTTTCTCAAATTATATGTAAGTCACGTTTACACCCCCGTCCTGATATTACCTTAGATGTTGCTAGGACGTAAAACAACAACAAACAAACAATACACCCCCCACATAATTAACAACAAACCTCAATGCAGAACTGTGTCTGGTGTGAGATATAATTACTAACTTTCCTCCATTGATAAGTGAGCCACTTTACCCTACAACAAAAACAAAGTTCAACCAGTCCACTGGCTGGATGAGTTTACCTTTATTAATGCTAATCCCAATATTCATGAGAGTCATTGTTGCATACTTTGGGTACAGCTGCACCTTCATGACCTCATTCTTTGGGTACAGCTGCACCTCCATGACCTAATTCATTCTGACCCACTTTGGGTCGGTACATCCGACCTCCATGACATCATTTGTTCTGAACCACTTTGGGTCGGTACATCCGCACCTCCATGACCTCATTGTTTCTGATCCACTTTAAATCGGTACATCCGCACCTCGATAACCTCATTCGTTATGACCCACTTTAGAGTGGTACATCCGCACCTCCATGACCTCATTGTTTCTGACCCACTTTAAATCGGTACATCCGCACCTCCATAACCTCATTTGTTATGACCTGCTTTAGATTGGTACATCCGCACCTCCATTACCTCATTCATTCTGACCCACTTTGGGTCGGTACAGCCGCACCTTCATGACCTCATTCATTTACCTACTTTGTGTCTGTAAAGCTGCACCTCCATGACCCCATTCATTGACCTAGTTTGTGTTGGTACAGCTGCACTTCCGTGACCTCATTGCGCTTTCTTCCTCTTGCAGGTTTGATCCGGTCGCGGGTGCGTGGTGCTGAGGCTGGTACGGCTCCGGTACTGACTTTCCTAGACAGTCACTGCGAGTGCAACACCAACTGGCTGGAGCCGCTACTCTCCAGGGTGGCCGCTGTGAGTACTGGGTCTCTTCTTTAATTCGCCGTTCTTAAAGCTGAATAACCCGATGGTTTTGAGTTTCTGCCATTTTCTCAGATGAATATATTAGATTGAATGTTATAATCTACCTTACTTTAGTTTGAAGTATGTTTTATTTGAAATGGCTAACTTTTGAGATATTTGAAATGCAAACATGCTAAATTAATTTTGGCAAGCACGCCACAACTCTGACACCATAAGCTTCTGCTGTAACAGGTTCTATTAAATTGCCTCACGATTCCCTTTTCCGTGTGATGACAAATGTTTCATAAGTGCCACCTGTATCTAAGTTAGATGTGTAGAATCAAATCTAGATAACTATTTTGGTTTTGAAAATTAGATTTTTCCATCGCACTGTACAGCTTTAATTATACCCGAGTTACACTATGCTTGCGATTGCTTGTGACATCTTTCGACCACCAAAAAGGATGGTCGCAAGGCAGTTGCAAGTCAACACAAGCGGTTGGTGATAGGTCAGCGACTGGTCAGCGACTGGTCAGCGACTGGTCAGCGACTGGTCAGCGACTGGTCAGCGACTGGTTAGCAACCTTTGGGTGACGATTTTGTTCCAAGGTGGTTGCAGCTGTTGCACCAAAAACCTGCTTGCGAACAAAACCATTTTCATCGGTTGCGACTACTCGGCGACCAGTCGGTGACCCCCCCAACCCCCACCCCCACCCGTCAAATTTGGTCATGATCGCTGACCGATCACCGACCATTGTTTTTGCTTTGGTCACAAGGAGGTCGCTAGCTTTTGGTTGCCAAGTGGTCGCAAAGTGGTTGCAAGTGGACGCAAGCCATAGTGTGACTGAGGCATTTAATGCAATTCAACGTTGGTGACAAGTTGAGGGATTGCCACAACCGGCTGGTGTTGCGGTTTCTGAGGCACACCAGTTTGCCAGGGACACACCCATTCAAATGCATTGTCAACAGTCGTGAGCAAATCTTCATACAGAAAAAGTCAAATATCTCTCAAATCACACCACCTAGAAACAAATCGCTTGGTACACATATAAAAAATATGTTTACCAAAAAGACTATATTAAATTGATAAGGTTGGGGTTCTGGATTTCTATTAATTTTGAATAAAACTAACGTTTTGCACTGCGCGTACCGTCAAACTCAAGGCATTGTCAATGGTCGTGAGCAATGTTCATACAGAAAATACAGAAAAAGTCAAATATCTCTAAAACCACACCACCTAGAAACAAATCGTTTGGTACACATATAGAAAACATCTTTACCAAAAACATTATATTAAATTTATAAGGTTAGTGACGATGCTGTTCGATTTTGACGCATGCGTAGAAGCAATGTGTCCCTGGCAAACTGGTGTGCCTCGGAAACCGCAACACCGGGCTTGTTGAATCGATCCACTCTGCCTGTCGTAAATCTGCATTTGCATACACTACTTACTACCGACCTACTTGCACCAGTGAAGAGTAGTTTGTTCGTTTGTTTGTTGGGGTTTTACATCCTGGCAACATCTATGGACTGGTTAGCTATGTATTAGGATAATGTGACTGAGTGGGATATCAGGTCTCGGTGTGGCGGCCTGGTCTCCCAGTGGGGCAGCACTATAAACTCACCATGATTGTGCACTGTCACAAGTCGGTACCCGTCCTGATATGTCCTTAGATGTTGCTAGGATGTAAAATCCCAACAATCAAACCCAAGTCCCTATCTATGTGTTTCCTTGCCTGGTGTGAACAGACGGGATGGCCGAATGAGTGGAGCGTCCGTCTCCCGTTTTGGTAGATCGTGAGATTGGAACCTATCTGACTATTCAACTATAACCTACTCTACTTTAGTTCCGAGTAACGTTTAATATAATGGGCTAACTTTGATCATAATTGACTAATATTGGGAAAATTCGGCGTGCAAGCATGCCACATAAGTTGTGCATACAAACCAGTTGAAACCAAGCGCAATATACTATTGCTATACTAACTAGGTCATGTGGAAGTCAGCTAATTTCAACACTCTTAGCGGGACCAGACAGGATGGCCGAATGAGTTAAGCGTCCGTCTCCCGTTTTGGTAGATCGTGGGATTGAAATGCACGGGTTCGAACCCTGGTCGAGTCAAACCAATGACTTAAAAATTGATACTTGTCGCTTTCTAGCCAGGTGCTCGGCATTATTAGGATAGGGCAAGGACTGGTTGGCTCAGTGTCAGGATAATGTGACTGGGTGGGATATCAAGTCATGGTGATAGTGGCCTGGTCTTCTAGTGGGGCAGCACTATAAAGTCGCCGTGAGTGCACACTGTCACAAGTCGGTACCTGTCCCGATATGACCTTAGATGTTGTCAGGACATAAAACAACCGACCAACCAACATTCTTAGCGGGAAAAACTGCAATGAACTGAAGTGATGGCCAAATGCGTTGAGCATCCATCCGGCTCCAATTTTGGTGGGTCTTGGGATGCGAAACCAACCCTAGACGAGTCAAAGCAATGACGTAAAAATTTATACTCGTCGCTACCTAACCTGGCATTCGGCATTACATGGATATGTCAAGGAGCAGTTTAATGAGGAAGACCAATCGTTCACGATTGAAATTTCCCATGCTTAATCAAGTAATGTACCCAAAAAACATTAAACTGAAACATTAAATTTCTTCTTTAAAAATAAAATGAAAACATTGGTTTCTAGGTTGGATATATATATATAAATATATATATATATATATTTTACCTCGGTATACCGCCTCTGGCTAGCCGCAGGCTAGGGAGAAGGAAGCACATCCGGGTCCAGCAATTAGCATAAGTGACTCACAACGGGAGGACGTTTGTGAGTTGCTCCAACAGGATTTATCTACTAAGACTACTTATTCACAAAAGTAAGTAATGGAATCTTAGGTTAAAACTGTGTATGATGCTTTATAGCATCACATTATGAAAGTTCAGAACTTTCTCAGGTCCATTTTGGACTTTGTACGTGTTTTTTACTTGAGGATAGAACACTGGGTGCCGCTGGCACATACAAAACCGATAGTCCTTTGTTCTATCGACACCTGTTTTTGAGACAGGGAGAAATGGTAACCCGAGTTGCTCATTTCCTAAGAAAATTCTCCCGGATCCTGAATAGAGGATGTTGTTGGGGATGCTTCTGGGTGTTTTTTATAGACACCACAGACCGGTTTTAAGGCGAACCTCCGAGTTTCGTAATATTTTCTCCAACTTGCTGGCGTCGTAGCCGCGGGTGGGAGAAGTGTACGGAACAGAGAGAGTGGGCGATCTTTGGATCGATACCCCCCGTTTGGTTGGTTTCGTTACCCTAAACCTACGGCAAAATTTAGCTTCACGCCTGTACTGAAACGTTGTAATACACGCTATTCTCTACCTGTTACCTCAACCCAGTTTACTGGTTACACTTTGTGTAGTTGAGATGATTCCGGTTAAGTAACACTTTTGTCGTTACAGGAACCGATGGCCACTCGGCGGAATAAGCAGCCTGCGGCAGCCGAGGGCATTGCCCCTACGGATTACGATTCGTCACCAGCGGCTACGGCTCCGCCGTCTCCACAGCCCGGGGCACAGACGTCCAACCGGGACAGTGACCAGCCACCTCAACCAAGTGATTGGGAGGCTAAGATGGCAGCTATGATGGAGGAAAAGATGCGCCAATTCCAGGCTCTTTCCTTTGCGGGCCCTCCCCAAATCCCTGATGAGGATTGGGAGGACTTTTCCGATGACGAGGAGGACATGGTTTCGGCCCCTGAGGTTCCGAAACCGAAAGCGCGCGGCAAGAAACGCCGCACAGTTAGCAGCTCAGGTGATGAGTTCACCAAGGCCGCTAACGCTAAACGCCCTAAGAAGTCGAAGAAAAAGAAAAAGAAAAAGAAAGACTCGTCCTCGGACTCGTCAGACGACTCCTCTTCCACGGAATCAGATTCCGATACGGAACGCGCTGGGGTGTACGCCAAAATAGGCGCTAAGGTTGGGAAGAAGATTGTCAAGAAAAAGGCAAAAAAGGTTTGTACCACAACCATGATGAGGAATCCGGTCAATGGCCATTTTACAACCTTCAAACCAGCTGAGGTCATTAATAAATTGACTGAACAGATCTCCGGCGTCAAAGGTATTCCCGCTACGGTGTGTAAGGAGATGGATGCTGGCATCCATCTGTCCGACGAACGTCGCCGTTATGAAACTGCCCTATCTGTGATCCATAAGGCAGTTTTGGGGTCCTTGACTTCAATTATCCCCATTGCTAACCGCATGCAGACCGAGAATAAGTTCTCGTCCTTGGCTCGGGTAATGGACAGGGGCATTGCCTTGCTCGCTGCAGCGAGCAACTACATGACACATCGCCGCTTCGAAAATGTGTTTAAATCCGTCACTACCGACGCGGGCAAAGAGGTCGCCCGGTCAAAGAAGATGACTGATCATGACGGCAAGGAATACACAGTCTATTCCGGACCTACCCCCATCAAAGGCAAACCTCTGGACAAGTCCAAGATGTTTGGGGGTCAGCTTGCCTATTTGTACAAGCAAGTAGAGGTGGACACTAAGAGTGCCAAGAACACGGAACTCAAGGGCCGTAAATCCCAAAACCCACTCGGGTTCAGACGAAGCCAGACGGATTTTCGCTTCCGCCGGGGAGGAAGGCCGTTCAGGGGCGGCCCATCCTTCGCATTCAGCCAGAGGGGAAGAGGTCGGGGCGACAGACAACCCTCAAACTGGAACGACAACCACGGTTACAAACGGGACTTTGTCCCCAAGCCGCAGTTCCCCAAACCAGGGAACAAGTAGAGAACGCCACACAAACTTTTCAGCCTCCTGGCCCTGACATGGTCACAGAGGAAACACAAACTGACGTAAGCTTTTTTCAAGCGGGCAACATTGTTAATTATTTAGAACAATGGCAACAATTAACCACAAACCCAGAGGTTATTAGTATTGTTAAAGGCATTGCAATTCCTTTCACACAATTATCTGTCCAGAAAAGAGCACCTTTTCCATATAAATTCAATTTGCACGAAAGATTTCAACTAAATGAACAGGTTAGGCTTTTTGAAGCCAAAGGCATTGTCAAAAGAGTACAACATGCTAAAGGTGAATTCATTTCAAATATTTTCTCCACTCCTAAACCAGATGGGTCTATTCGCATGATCTTAGATTTAACTAAATTAAATGAAATCATTGAATACCAACATTTCAAAATGTTTTCATTAGAAACAGCTCGAGATTTGATCACCCCAGAGTGTTGGCTAGCGAGTGTCGATTTAAGAGATGCTTACTATACCGTCCCTATTCAGAAGGTGTATCGCAAATATTTAAGGTTTGTTTGGAATGACCACCTTTTTTAATTTACCTGCGTACCTAATGGTTTGGCGTGTGCGCCACGACTTTTTACTAAGTTGTTGAAACCGGTTTTTTCACACATGGCTAAACTTGGTCATTGTATGTTTCCATACATTGATGATTCTTTCATTATGGGACAATCTTTCAAACAATGCGAGCTCGCCGTTCAAGATTTATGTCAACTGTTCTCAAACTTGGGTTTCTTCATTCATGATAAGAAATCCGTGTTTTCTCCTACTAAGCAGCTTAAGTGTCTAGGCTTCATTTTGAACATGACGGCTATGACCGTGTCACTTACACAACAAAAGAAAGCTAAGCTGCGGGACACAGCGATACAGCTGTTAGACATTTCTAGGCCAAAGATAAGACAGGTCGCAGTCTTAATCGGTATAATGATTTCATACAGCCCTGCTATTTTATATGGGGCCGCACACATTAAGTCCCTGGAAATTGATAAAAAATCTAGCTTTGGCCCGAGCCAAGGGTAACTTTGAAAAGACAATGTTTATCTCTGAAAATGGACTAGCCGACATTTATTGGTGGCTAAGTCACTTTGATAACTCCCCCAATCCCATTCGAATGGGTGAGCCCAATACTACAGTTACAACTGACGCGTCACTGCAAGGTTGGGGGGCACATCGCAATGATGTAGCAACGGGAGGACGATGGCTAGAATCGGAAATTTCCGAACATATTAATGTTTTAGAATTACGAGCCATTTACTTAGGTTTAACCAGCCTTGTTAAAGTACCCACAAATAATGTACGTATCCTTACGGATAACACCACGGCCATGGCTTATGTCAGAAATATGGGAGGTACAAAATCTATAAAGTGTAACGAGTTGGCACTACTCATTTGGAATTGGGCGCAAAACTTTGAGGTCTGGTTAACAATAACACACATACCCGGTACGCAGAATTGTCTTGCCGATAAGATGAGTCGCCATTTCCATGACCACTTAGAGTGGTCACTAAACCCATCAATTTTCAAACAGATCTGTAACATATGGGGCTGGCCGGATATAGATTTATTTGCTTCACGTAATAACTTTAAACTGGAGAAATATGTTTCGTGGCATGCCGAACCGAATGCTTGGCACATAGATGCCTTCTCGCTAGATTGGCAAAATCATTTCTTTTACATTTTCCCCCCTTTTACCATTATTAGCAAAGTCGCCCGAAAGATACTAATGGAGAAAACGTACGCCATCCTCATCGTCCCCGAATGGGACACTCAACCGTGGCTAGCGAGGTTAGTCGCGACGGCCAAAAGCAGCCTACGCTTCCCAAGATACCGAGGAAACCTGAAACATCAGGGACCGTTAGCGCGCCATGGAAACGTGTTGACGACTCCTTTGGTAGCATTCCTTTTTTAAATAAATATTTGGAACAATTCGGCTTGGATAAGATTACACAACAACGGTTGGTTTCTCACGCCTGGAGGAAGGGAACTGTGAAAATATATACAACCTATTTAAAGAAATGGGGTATATATTGCGTTTTTTATATTTTATTTTTTTAGTGACGGGGTTTATTTTTACTCTGCCCATAACGTATAAGCTCCTGTCAGGGTGCTTGTTTTCAACGCTGGACAGCTGTGGCGCTGTCTTGATCTGTTCCTTTGCCCATGAGTGTTTACCTGTGTCTGCTCGGGTCAGCCTTCTGCAATTTTGGTTGTTAGTAATAGCCTTATGTTAGTTTTTTTGTAATTTTCCAGTTTTTTTTGTCTAGTCTGAGTAATGATACCTTAGCCTACTATGTACATCTACTTGGGTGACATGCAGGCTTGTGGGAGAGGATCCCGTTCCATTCAGATTTTTGTTATTTGTTACTTAAGAAAGTTAAGCCAATGAACCCAACAATATCCCAGGTAGGACGTTTCCTACGTTTCTTAGAAGACGAAGGTTTAGGATATGGCGCTATCAATGCAGCCAGATGTGCGCTCTCAATAATCCTACCTAGGATTAATGGAGAAACAATGGGTAAACACCATGTTATTTGCTGGATCGTACGATTAATTTATCAGAGGAACCCTCCCAAACCCAAATATAATAGGTTTTGGGATGTTTCTCTTGTGTTTAAACTCTTCAAGGAATGGCCAGAGAATAAGTTCCTGCACGTTAAGCTATTAGGTTTCAAAGTAGCTTTGCTTCTTCTGCTGGTTACAGGACACAGGGGCCAAACAATAGTCGCCCTGTCGCTCAATGGTCTTGAAATCGATAACAAGGAAGCAACGTTTGATTTAACAACTTTGTTGAAGTCAAATCGTTTAGGTGATCCCCTGTCGACAATAAGTGTCACTAGTTTCACAGAGGATCGCAAATTATGTGTAGTCTCCGCAATACGGACATAGATATCCAAGACAAGAACAAGACGCAACTCAAGGCAGCTTTTGGTGAGCTTTATTAAGCCGCACAAGGGCATTTCGAGGGACACCCTCGCCAGATGGACCATGACTGTGTTAAAACTATCAGGAGTAAACACAAACAGATATTCATCGCACTCTACACGTGGTGCAATGGTATCTAAGGCCAGATTACTTGGCATTTCCGTGAAACGGATCCTGGCTCATGCAGGATGGAAAACCGCTAGATCGTTTGCAAAACATTATAACAAGCGACTAGAGAAGCCTCAACCTATCGCACAGAGGCTACTCACCAACTAAAAGACACAGGTGAGACAAAGTGAACTTTTCGCTTTATTGTCATACCAATTGTACACACATACTTAAATAAGACTTGATAATAGAATCATAATAACTAACAGGAATATCAGGATACAAATGATATTACGTAAAGGTCTCACTAGCCTGCGGCTAGCCAGAGGCGGTATACCGAGGTAAAATAGATTAGTTAGACGAATCTTACCTGGGTATAGATGATGGATAACTATTGTTTTACCGAGGTAGGAGCCTCGGTTAGACGTGGGTGAGGGCCCACCCACCACGCCCTGCCACGTCTACTCAATCACTTGTACCAAGATTAGGTCATATGACCATAGTTTTTTAGTTTTTTGTTTTTTTGGAATCATTTTTATCCTGAATTAGTAGGTAAAGATTGCTGGACCCGGATGTGCTTCCTTCTCCCTCGCTCACGTCTACCCGAGGCTCCTACCTCGGTAAAACAATAGTTATCCATCATCTATACCCAGGTAAGATTCGTCTAACTAATCTATATATATAGATGAATGCGTTAAGGCCAGGCGCAGCTGGCAATACAGTGCACAGGGCCGCTCACAGGGGGCGCCACCGTGGTCTATGTCATAATAACAGGGTCAGCTAGATAGGATAAGTGCTAACTATTACATAGGGAACTGAAGATCGGTAGTGTCCTTGTTTATATTCCCATAATGGATTATAGAGCACATATTAATATATATATATATATATATATATATATATATATGTATGAATCTAGGCATATATGTATGAATGTATGACATAGACCACGGTGGCGCCCCCTGTGAGCGGCCCTGTGCACTGTATAGACAGCTGATTTTGTTTTGAAAATGGGATTTCATCGGCTTATGTCAGTTCTGGTTGCGTGTTAGATATGCATGATGTCAGAAAGGTTATTTCACCAGCTTTGGCCTCAATTCAGGACAGGCTCATCTTCTCCCTTTGCTAATCACATTTGACAGCCTTGACTATGACGGACCATGCTATCTGACAATTAAATATGAATGTCACACTTTGTATGCGATTTAATGAAATTTGAACTTTGTTGTGAAATATGATGAATACATTAAATAGAGATGTCTCCCAGGAACGGCGGCGTGGAGGAGTTTAATCAAACCGGTTATAAGGAATTCATCGAAAGCTTGGGGACCAGTCTGAAAAATGTCTAAATTTAGTGTGGGCTGCTTAAACTGACGGCCTGTTCACCGATGGCATGGTGATTGGGAGGTAATGAAGTTATGAGGAAATGTCATTGGCTTAATGCTATGTGGGATAAAGTTAAGACATCATAGTTAAAAGAACAACATTATAATTCACTGCTGCGGTGATTCGTTTTTTAATTTTTTTTATTGAGGCTGTATTTATACTGTCCATAGCATATAAGCCTGGGTATTCAGGCTTGTTTTCAATGCTGGCCAGCTGTAGTGTCGGTGTTATCTTATCATACAGTAGCTGCTGATAAGTTATTTGATTGCCTGCATTTCAGCAGCAGATGTTAAAGCAACATAGCCTACATTTGATCCTACATATCCAACCTTGACCCCAGTCACACCAGGATTGTGACCACTTTGTGGGGGAAATAATGGGTCATTGCAAGCAGTCACAAAAAGGTCTCTATTTGGTCCTCACTGGTCACTGACCTGACCTGCGGGTTGCAAGGAGTTTGCAGATGTTGTGTGAAAAACTTCCTTTCAACCAAAATAGTCGCAAGGAGCTCGCCAATCATTTTCATCAGTTGGCGATCAGGCGGGGACCATCGCTGACTGGTTGCTGACTGGTCGCCCACTGATAACGATTGTGGCACCGCTGCCAAGCACCTGCGACCACTCAGTGATTGGTAGGTGATCAGGTGGTGATCGGTTATTGGTCAGTTGGCGCGTGGTCGAGGACTGATTTGCGACTGATCTGCAATCGAACGCTTCGACATGCACACCAAAATTATTTTAGCATGGGTTAACTTTAAATATCTTCAAAGTTAGCCACTTATAATGAAAATTACTTCAAAACTAAAGTTAAGCGGATTATAGTGATATTTATCTTTAAAATGATGGAAACTTAAAACCATCGGACTATGGAACTTTAATTGGGATAATTATTAAGTTCTCTGAAGGTGGTGTCACATGGCACCATGATATGATATTCGCAGTGGACCTGATGGAAGCCTTAGGCTCTTCTATGCAATAACATTAACTTTTTGTTTTTTTTCAAAGGACAAAACATTGTCTTCCTGAGAATGTCATGCTTAAAAAGACAGTAACATGATCAACACAACCTCACTTATTCACAATTATCATGATTGCTTTTGAGCTTTTGCATTCTGTGTAAAAGTGATAGTTAATTAAACAAAAAATTAGTTTAAACGACAACAATATATTGTAAGCACTTCTTGAAATACATATGGCTTTTGCTGCCTGACACAGTATAAAATCATGATAAATCAATCAATAAATTAATTAATCAATCATTAACATCATTACAGGACCGGCGAAGTGTAGTCAGTCCGATTATAGATGTAATCAACATGGACAACTTTGCCTACGTAGGAGCCTCATCTAATCTGCGTGGAGGTAAGTTTCACCATCTTGGTCACGGTCGATGACTCTCCTCCCGTCTACATATCCAAAATAAGATCCCCGTAATATTTGTAATGCCTGATTGCTGCTACCTGCTATTGTCTATATTGTTCATACCATCTCATCGTCTGAGCCCGAAATAGTTCATATGCGCCATAACTGATAAGGCCGGAAGACCAGCGCCTCGGTGCTGAAAAAAAGATGTTATTCAACTGGAAAATTTAACAAAAGAAAAGGTCAACACCAATGGCCAATTTTAGACAATAATTACTAGTACACAGATACTATTCTTCAGGCAACATTCTATTTCTAGTCTTCTCGATTATTTACAGATTCATTTCCATAGATTTCAGCTTTTTTTTGGGGGGGGGGGAGACGCATTTTCATCCCTGTGTTAAGATATAGCAAATGTCTATGTCAAGAATAGTGTATTGTGGTTAAATGAGTGGATGGCGCTCATGTGCTGTCATTGCTGGGGACATGCAGAACACCGAAGCAGCCCCGCCCACCTGTCAATCACCCTACACCCGAATCTGATTGACCCGCGTCATTTCTCGCCAACCAATCAGCTCACCACCACCCTCAGCCTCATCCTCAGGTCCAGCGGCCTGCCACTCACACACTCGCCCAGTGACGACTTTCAGAACAATATCTTTTCTCAACCCACCCACCCACCCACTACCGATGCATTTGACTCGCTGGAGTACACCTGAGCAAACTAAAAAACAAAATTTGATTTAACAATAATAACTGAACATTATTATTTTGATTGATCATGTACAATTATTGGCCATCAGTGAAAACAAGTGTTAACACACTTATTCTCTACAGGCAGGGTAAATAAATTCATGTATGCAGGTATTGCAATAGATATGCAGGTATTGCAGGTATTGCAGGTGTAGCAATACCTCAGGGAGTTTGATGCCCCTGCCCTGCAGAGTTGTAAACCACTGCCTTGTCATACAGGTTCTTGACAGAACCGAAGGCTAAGGGAGCAAACCCTAAACAGAAAACCATGTCACTGTGGCAGCATTAAGGGCGGTTGATGTATGGAATTCCCAACATCTCCCGACCAGCCACTGCAAGGACAAATAGTTTTGCGCCTGTCTTGACATGTTCTTGCCAGTGTGAAACCTCTATTTGCTCCCCGAAAGAGTGCCGCTGGTAATTTACAAAAGCCAGCAGCACTTCAACACTTTTGCAGGCAGCTTTCATGAAATGTAAATGGAGAGCGGCAGTCAAGTAAGGAAAGCAGTCTTTGTCGCATCGTGACCGACAGCATGATGATGATGATGAAATAAATCCATTTAAGAAAAAGAAGAAGAATTATTGCCCAGCAGTGAAAACAAGTATGAATAGACTTATCCTTTATGGGCAGAGTAAATTTATCGCAATTTAAAAAAAACAACACATTGTCTTTTCTATTATTTTGATATATACCCTTGAATTGAATCTATACTACTCTGTCCTTCATGTTTTCAATTGTACCCTGCATTTACTCAATACATAACTTCCAGCTCATGTGAGAACTTGTTTTCGGTAAACGCGCACCCGCATTGAATAGAGCATGGCCTGCGAGCCGATGCCCCTGTCTGTCATGGGAATAAAGTTATGTTCTTCCCACAACCGCCTCCTCGTTTAAAATGCCCATGGTAGCAATGACGTTAAAATGGGATGATGAGATTTTGATCTAATTTACGATGTTCAATGCTTTCTTCGCCTGTTTCAGGTTTCGACTGGAATTTGGTATTTAAGTGGGATTATATGACAGGCGAGGAGATAACCAGGCGGCGACCTAATCCTATTCAGCCTATCAAGTAAGTAATCTCCCGGGTTTATCCGGCATTGTAATTTTTGGTTGGCGCGTAATTATATTTAACAAAGTATTTGGGTTATTCTCTCAAACTGGGCACCACATATTTGGTTTCCATGTTACGATGCTGATAATTAATTCTTACTTGTCTGGATAGCAAGTCAAGTAATTTCTGTTGCCTGTGTGTATTAAGTATGTCATCAATGCTCTATTTATTGTATCTATCCCATGAAACATATCAAAAGTGTACTTGTATGATTTGATGAAAATGTGAAAATTGACACAGTGGCACCATGCATTTACTCAAACCTTTTTTAAAAGTTCATTCAACTTTTGTCTTGTAAGACATAATCTTTTTGCTTAACTGTAATCAATCAAATCTTGTTTGACTTTGTTGTGTGTGTGTTAAAATGATGTTCTGGATGTGTCTTTCATTTCCATGTTACCTCAGTAGGATATCAGGTAAAAAAAACTGTTGATCGCGAGTGATATCACAGTTCAGTGGGTTGTAGTGTGATAATCTGCCATAGGTGGCGCTAGTATCTGCAGAACAGTGTTAGCCTGCAGCGTTGAGAATACGCAATGATGGAATCATATCCCAACATGATAGCTCCATGAGTTGAGCGCTCCCTTCTTGTGCAGCAAGTCATCGATTTGTAACCCAGCTCAGTCAAAGCAATGACTTAAAAAATGATACTTGATGCTACCTATCCTGGTGTTTGGCATTACTAGGATAGTACAAGGAGCAGTGGAATGAGGAAGACCAATTGTCTGCAGTTGAAATTTCCCATGCTTAATCAACAAATGTAACGAACAAACCATTGCTCTTGAGCACAGAAGACGTGGAAGCTGAGTTGGGGAAAGATCATGACTTTTATTCGGGCGCAGCCCCCCCCCTCCCCCCTGAGTGTCATTACATGTCAATTGGTGTGATGGCGGGGCAGTTCCGGTCAACATAGGGTCATGTAAAATGATAACATATGAGTGTGAGATGAGAGATGCGACACATATTCAGCCAGCTCGGTCTACCCGAAGCCAGAGAGAAGATGCAGCCCGCCTCACCACAGGTCAAATGAAAGGGTTGTAGTTGTGGTCAGTCAGGACTGACGATCCTTGTGGTGGCGAGATGGGCTCCGGATAGTGTTGTAATTTGATTGGTGGATAAGGGTTGTGTTGTGATTGGCTGTGATCAGAGGGAAGGTGTGGCTGTGTGGCACACCATCATCCTCCCCACCGCACCTCTTAAGCCCCCCACCCCACCCCCCACCATGTGTCGGGGGAGGGGGGAGCCCCAGCAGCTTCGCGGTCCTCATGCCCAGCAATGAACCCGAATAAGCATCACTGCTCATTCCAGACAATTATATTCACATAAATTATGCTGCATACTATTCTAAGCCATGTAAAATAAGGGGATAGGGGAGTCCGATGCTTTTGAGTTTTTGCTATTTTCTGAGATAAATATATTATACTAATCGTTATAATCTACTTTACTTTAGTTTGAAGTAACTTTAATTTTAAATGGCTAAGTTTGGAGATATTTGACGTCAAAACATGCCAAAATAATTTCGGCAAGCATGCCAAAACTCTGACACCATAGACTTCGGTAGTAACGGGTTCTATTAATTGACTTATTATGCCCTTCTATGCAGCAACAAATGCTTAATAAGTGCACCAGTGTCTAAGTTGAATATATAGAATCAAATCTAGATAAGTGTTTTGCTTTTGAAAATTTGATGTTTTCATCGGACTATGCAACTTTAAATGATTCTGTGTTAGAAAGTTAGATAAATTGTTGTTCTTTGGTTTTAATGCTGTCTCTACTCGTTCCAGAACACCAATGATAGCGGGAGGATTATTCGCGATAGACAAGTCCTGGTTCGAAGAACTTGGAAAATATGATATGTTAATGGACATATGGGGAGGAGAGAATTTAGGTAAGTACACATTTTAATGGTCTTTTATATTACAATTGAAAGACATGACAATTGAAAGACATGATTATTTACTTATTTATTTATTTATTTATTCATTTATTTTCATAAGATGACTCTATTTTCTCGGTATCGTTGCCACAGAAGGATATTCTAAAATCATAGTACCGTGACAGCAGTGCAGCAGTCTAGCATCATGGTACCATTGATAGAGATCGGTAGTATAGTGTCATGTTACCATCCTTGTAGATCGGAAATCTACAGTCAATGCCTACCCAAAATATCTAACTCTAACACTTACGTTGAGCGGAACCGTGATTGTAGAATAATCTACTGTCGTCACGGTACTGTGACTATAGAATCTCACGCTAGGGATATAGTACCGTGACAATAGTCAATCCGAATCATTATAGCCCTTCTGGGTGGGCAGAGTAATTTCAAATGTGCGATAGTATTTGGATTGGGCCCATTTGAAATCATCCCGGCTACCCAGGCTGAATAACATGTATGTAAAGCCATGTCGCTTTAACATTTCTGTTACGCATATACTGAGGAAGTATGTCATTCGCAATGAAACTATATTTCAGTGACGTATGGGACTAGCGCCATTAGACCGAACTCCAGGCATATATTACATATTATTGCCCCCCCACCCACCCCAAGGGGGCATTACCCACACACGCTCTGCTGAGCAGTCTGTGAGCAGTTGAAAAAAGAGCTATGTATATACATATACACATATATATACATATGTATATATATATCCATACATGTACATATATATACATATATGTTTGTGTGTGTATATACAGAGTGTCCCAAAAAAATTTACTCACATTTTGGAAATTGACAATGTCTTGCAGTTCCAAATGAAATGATTTGTAATGCTGTTGTATCCATTGGTCCGCGTTATCGGCTGTGTTTGGAACATGGTGGTCATCAGTTTGAATATTTGTAAACATACATTTATCCATTTGTATATTTAACCATTAATCTTGTTTCTAAGTCAATAAACAACGCATTTATTGTCATTTAAAGAGTGACTACATTTTTGGGGGACACCCTGTATATATGTGATGTATAACACCTTATGCGAGTATAAACATGCGAAGGGAATTCTTTCCATTATATATTAATTGATATTATATATGATTGATATTACCATTGTTATACTCCATAAGACTCTGCACTTGACAGGTGGTGCCATCTGCAGTCCACCTCTCCTCCGAATGTGTGTGGACAAGTGTCAGTCGCACCGGAGGATATTTGATAAATATATATGCGGAAAAAAGGTTGTGCTGTTATGACCTTAGATATTGAGAGAATGTAAAACTCCAACAACCAAACATCCACCAAACCAACCATGAGCAACCAAGCACTGCCTGGCGGGCTGAGGCTGAGTGGCGGATTCATGCGCACCTAGCGGCAATGTGCGGCAGTGCTGGTTAGCTATCAGCGCTGTGTGTCTGTGGCTGCCCGCCGGGGCTGTGCCGCTACTGATGGCATTTCGCTGTGAATCCTGAAAGCAGCCGCAGTGTGCAGGCAATTAACGATGTGCGACATGACCGCCAGGGTGGGACAGTCCCCCATCCCCCCCCCCCCTCCTCCCCCACCACTCCTCCTCCACCACCACTACTCCTCCACTCCCACTCCACTCCCCCCCCCTCCCCACACCTTCCCCCGCTCCCCTCCCGCCTCCCTCCCCTTTCCTCCCCTCTGGTTCCTCTTTCTCCTCTTCCCCTTCTCCCTTCCCCCCTCATCCTCACTTCCCCTCCCCCTCTTCCGCTTCCTCCTCTCCTTCTTCCCTCTCCTCCCTTCCTCCTTCCTCCTCCTCCTCCCCCTTCCTCTCCTCCTCCCTCCTTCCCCCTCCCTCCCCCTCCTCCTCCCCCCCTCCCACCTTCCCCTCTCCCTTCTCCACCCCCTCCCTCCCGTTCCTCTCCCCGCACACTCTCCCCGACATTTCCCCCTCTCCCCTTTTCCCCCCTCCCCCCCCCCCCACCCCCACCCCATGCCCCCACCCCCACCCTCCCCGCCCTCCGGGCCGTGTCGCCAGCAGCTTCTCGGGCAGGGTAACCATTATAATTAATTATTGCTGGTGGGTGACCGATATAATTATTGGTGGTGGTGGTATGTCAGCAATATAATTATTGGTGGGGGGAATAGGTCACCAATATGATTATTGGTGGCAGTGATATGTCACAAATATAATTATTGGTGGCAGTAATAGATCATCACTATGATTATTGGTGGCAGTGATAGGTCATCAATATAATTATTGGTGCCAGTGATAGGTCACCAATATGATTATTGGTGGCAGTGTTAGGTCACCAATATATTATAATTATTGGTGGCAGTTATATGTCATCAATATGATTATTGGTGGCAGTGATAGGTCATCAATATAATTATTGGTGGCAGTGATAGGTCAGCAATATGATTATTGATGGTGATGGTATGTCAGAAATATGATTATTGGTGGCAGTGATAGGTCAGAAATATGATTATTGGTGGCAGTGATAGGTCATCAATATAATTATTGGTTGCAGTGATAGATCATCAATATGATTATTGGTTGCAGTGATAGGTCACCAATATGATTATTGGTGACAGTGATAGGTCATCAATATAATTATTGGTTGCAGTGATAGGTCATCAATATGATTATTGGTGGCAGTGATAGGTCATCAATATGATTATTGGTTGCAGTGATAGGTCATCAATATGATTATTGGTGGCAGTGATAGGTCATCAATATGATTATTGGTTGCAGTGATAGGTCACCAATATAGTTTTTGGTGGCATTGATAGGTCACCGATATAATTATTATTGGCAGTGATCGGTCCGCCATGGTGGTTCAGTTGACCGGCACTGATAGGCGAGCCGACATTTTTAATCTCAGTTCTAGGGGGAGGAAGACCTGTAGATCACAGACACTGGGTAGATTCGACGGTGGCTTAGCACAGTAATAGTAATATTATTATATCAATCTTACGGTTATTTGTAAACAACATTTCTGGGGGGAGTGCTCCCAGACCCCCCTCCCAATATAACATCCCTTAAGATCTTCCGGTTCTTCATTTTCCAATGTTGGCAACCCTGCGGCGTCCTGATATGACCTTAGATGTTGCCAGGACGTAAAACTCCAACAACCAACCAACTTACTACACATGCCTCACATGCACATTGTATCGAGACATTTTCTCGCGGACGTGTGTCATGAAATGTGAAGGGTTGCCCAAACAAAATGAGGCAGCCTCGGTTTGGTATCACCGGGCGCGGTGGCCGAATCGGTAGAGCGCGGGCCTCGCGTCCGGAAGGTCGGGAGTTCGGTTTCCGGTCGAGTCAAACCAATGACTTATAAATATAATAACAATTTATACTTGTCGCGTCCTAGCCCGGCACTTGGCATTAATATGACAGGGCAAGGACTGGTTTAGCTCAGTGTCAGGATAATGTGACTGAGTGGGACATCGGGTCATGGTGCTGGCAGCCTGATTTCCCAGTGGAGCAACACTATAAAGTCACCATGAGTGCGCACTGTCACAAGTCGGTTCCCGTCCTGATATGACCGTAGATGTTTCCAGGACGAAAAACTCCAACAAACCAACCGGTGGGAGAGGGGGGAGGGGTGGAGAGGGGACGCTGATATTGGGGCTGTGGAGAAACCCCACAACGAGGCTAAGTTGTTCGGATGCTTGTCAGAAGGATGAGGCGGGCATTGAGATGAAAGGGGAGCAGATGTCGGGCAGATTGTAGCCGGATGTCTGTCCTGTACTAAGGACTCTGTGTGTGTGTATGTGTGGGGGTGTGTGAGGGTGTGTGAGTGTTGTGTGAGAGCGTGTGAGTTTGTGTCTTGAGTGTGAGTATGTGTGACAGTGATTGAGTGTGTGTGGCAGTGATGTTTATGTGAATGTGTGTGGGTGTATGAGTGTGTGTGGCTGAGTAAGTGAGTGTGTGACAGTGAGTGTGGGTGACAGTTAGTGTATGTGTGGAAATGAGTATGTGTGAGTGAGTTGGTGACAGTGAGTGTGTGTGAATGTGAGTGAGTGTGAGTGTGTATAAGTGTATGTATGTGTGGGTGTGACAGTAAGTGGGTGTGAGTATGTCTGAGTGAGTGTGTATGTGTGTGAGTGAGTACGTGTGAGTGGGTGTGAGTGTATATGACTGTGAGTGTGTGTGACTGAGTGTGTGTGAGAGTGTGTATAAGTGTGTGAATGTGTGTGAGTGTGTAACAGTGAGTGTGTGACAGTGAGTGTGTGTGAGTGTATGTGTGTGTGTAGGTGGTGGGTGATTGATGGCTGCCATGCTTTGTGATTGATATCAATTGGATTGTGGTAAAGTTAATTGTTGAAGACTAAGAACCTGCTCCGGCAGTAATTGCTTCCCACCGGGCTGCCGGGTCTGTGACGGGACGCGTCATTATGCTGTGCGCTAACCAAGCCGACAAGACTGAAGACGGCGTCCCGACGGTCGGTCCTGCGTTGAGCTTTGAGCACAGTGAACGGCAGGGATGAAACTGAAAGATCTCTGCGATTTCGCGGATTTTCCGCGATTTTTTGCTATTCACAAAATGCCAATATGTATGACTGCCCCGTCCTGATATGACCATAACTGTTACTAGGACGTCAAACCATAAGAAACCATATATCACGGCAATTGGTTAGTTTTGAATCCCGTTCTTATATTACCTTAGATGTTGCTAGGATGTAAAACCCCAAGAAACCATTTATGACAGCAATTTTGCTTAGTTTTGAATCCCGTTCTCATCTTATATGACCCTAGATGTTGGTAGAACATAAAACCTCAACAAGAATGTGGGAATGAGCGATGATTAATATAGTCACCACCAGCAGAGTTGAAACCTCACTGCCGGCATTTCCTCCCGGACAATGCTAATCCCATGGTGAGAAAATCTGCGGTTTTGCAGAAATTCGCCAATGGCGCCAAGGTCTCGGCCTGATTTCCACGTTTCTTGCCGAACACCACTTTAATCCCTGGAAAGAGGGAAGAAAACAAGGAGGACAAAGGAAGAGGTGGGAAGACAACATCAGGGAATGGACAGGCCTGGAATTCGGCAAGTCCCAGAGGGCAGTGGAGAACAAGGACAACTGCGGGGAAAAAACTGGTTGCAAAGTCATCTGAGGTGCCCCAGTGACCGTTGTGGTTATGGAATTGTGGGACATTGGCTCATGGTGCTGGTTGTGCAGTTTCACAGTGATGCAGCACTATAAGGTCGTCATGACTGTGTACTGTCACAGATATAATTGTTGATGTTACTATGAATGATGTAAAGCTCCAACAAAGTGTATGTATATAAATAGGGGGGGGGGAGGAATCTCAGTCGTACATGTAGAGTCAATATTGGTATATATATGTATATATATATGTATATTTTACCTCGGTATGCCGCCTCTGGCTAGCCGTAGGCTAGGGAGAAGGAAGCACATCCGGGTCCAGCAATTAGCATAAGTAACTCACAACGGGAGGACGTTTGTGAGTTGCTCCACAGGATTTATCTACTACTACTGCTTTTATCCAAAAGTAAGTACTGTTTTCTTCGATAACTTTGTTTATCATGCTCTATAGCATCTTTTTATGAAAGTTCAGAACTTTCTTCAGTCCTGTTTGGACTTTGTACGTTTTTTAACTTACGGATAGAACATTGCGTGCCGCTGGCACAAACGAAACCGATACTGAGTTCTATCGACACCTGTTTTTCAGACAGGGAGAAATGGCAACCCGAGTTGCTCATTTCCTAAGAAAAGTCTCCCGGATCCTAATAGAGGATGATGTTGGGGATGCTTCTGGGTGTTTTTTATAAACACCCCTGACCGGTTTAAGGCGAACCTCCGAGTTTCGTAATATTTTCTCCAACTTGTTGGCGCTGTAGCCACAGGTGGGAGAAGTGTACGGAACAGAGAGAGGGGCCGATCTCACGATCGATGCCCTCCGTTTGGTTGGTTTCGTTACCACACACCTACGGCAAATTTAGCTTCACGCCTGTACTGACACGTTGCAAAACACGTTCTCTGTACCATGTTCCTCAACCCAGTTTACTGGCTTACACTTGTGTAGTTGAGATGATTCCGGGTTAGTAACGCTTTGGTTTCGTTACAGTTCCCGATGGCCACTCGCCGGAATAAGCCGCCCGCTGCAGCGGTGGGTGTCCCCCCTACGGATTACGATTCGTCTCCACCGGCTACGGCTCCGCCGTCCCCACATCCTGGGGCTCATGCCTCGGATCAAGACAGTGATCACGCCCCTCAACCAGTGGGGTGGGAGGCGAAAATGGCGGAGATGATGGAGGAGAAGATGCGCCTTTTCCAGGCGCAGACATTTCCAGATCCTTCCCAAATCCCTGATGAGGATTGGGAAGACTTTTCTGAGGACGAAGAGGACACGCTTTCGGCACCTGAGGTTCCGAAACCGAAAGCGCGGGGCAAGAAACGCCGCCCAGTGAGCAGTTCTGGTGACGAGTTCACAAAGAAAGCGAACTCTAAGCGCTCCAAAAAGTCCAAAAAGAAGAAGAAGAAGAAGAAGAAGGACTCCTCTTCAGACTCGTCGTCCGACTCTTCTTCCACCGAGTCGGATTCCGACACGGAACGAGCGGGAGTCTACGCCAAAATAGGCGTTAAAGCTGGCAAGAAAATTGTCAAAAAGAAAGCTCAGAAAGTGCGCACCACTACCATGATGCGCAAAACGGTGAATGGCCATTTCACTACGTTTAAACCGATCGAAGTCATCAACAAGTTGACTGAGCAGATTTCAGGAGTTAAGGGCATTCCTGCTTCGGTTTCCAAAGAGATGGATTCCGGCATTCATCTTTCCGACGAACGCCGTCGTTATGAAACTTCCCTCTGCCTGATCCATAAGGCAGTTTTGGGTGCCTTGACGTCTGTTATCCCTGTGGCTAACAGGATGCAGACAGAGAACAAGTTCTCGTCTTTGGCGCGGGTTATGGACCGGGGCATAGCTTTGTTAGCAGCCGCTAGTAACTACATGACCCATCGGAGATTTGAAAACGTTTTCAAATCGGTCACCACAGATGCCGGAAAAGAGGTTGCCCGCTCTAACAAGGTAACGGACCATGATGGTAAGGAATACACCGTGTATTCCGGACCTACCCCTATCAAGAGCAAACCGCTTGATAAATCCAAGATGTTTGGGGGTCAGCTAGCTTACCTGTACAAACAGGTAGAGGTCGACTACAAGAGTGCTAAAAACACTGAAGCAAAGAGTCGTCGCTTCCAAAACCCAGCAGGGTTCAGAAAGTCTAGGACGGATTTTCGATTCCGCAGAGGAGGAAGGCCGTTCAGGGGCGGACCGTCCTTCCAGTTCAACCAGCGAGGAAGGGGCCGAGGCGACAGGCCGGCCTCAAACTGGAACGACAACCGCGGCTACAAGAGGGATTTCGTTCCCAAGCCCCAGTTCCCGAAACAAGGGAACAAGTAGAGATTTCCACACAAACAGTGCAGCCTCCTGACCCTACAATGGTCACGGAGGAAACTCAAACTGAAGTAAGCCTTTTTCAAGCAGGGAATGTTTCTAATTGTTTACATCAATGGCAACAGTTAACCACTAATCCAGAGGTCCTGAATATTGTTAAAGGCATTCACATCCCTTTCACACAATTGCCTATACAAAAGAGAGCGCCTTTTCCGTATCAGTTTAATTCACTAGAAAAATCTCAGCTAGATCACCAGGTTCTACTGTTTGAGTCTAAGGGCATTGTCAACAGAGTTGAACATACTGAAGGGGAATATATTTCCAATATCTTCTCTACTCCTAAACCTGATGGTTCAATCCGAATGATTTTAGATTTAACTCAGTTGAATGAAATCATTGAATACAAACATTTCAAAATGTTTTCTTTAGAAACAGCTCGTGATTTAATTACCCCAGGGTGTTGGCTAGCGAGTGTTGATTTAAGGGATGCGTACTACACCGTTCCTATTCACCAGACAGATCGGAAATACCTACGTTTTCTCTGGAATGGCCAACTTTTTGAATTTACATGTTTACCTAATGGTTTGGCCTGCGCACCGCGTCTGTTTACTAAGTTGTTGAAACCAATTTTTGCACACATGGCAAAATTGGGGCATTGTATGTTTCCATACATAGATGATTCTTTTATTATGGGCCAATCTTTCACGCAATGTGAACTCGCTGTTAAAGATTTATGCAACATTTTCACCAAATTGGGTTTCTTCATACATAACAAGAAATCGGTTTTTTCTCCTACTCAGGAGCTTAAGTGTCTCGGGTTCATTCTGAACACCACGGCTATGACCGTTTCGCTTACACGCCAAAAGAAAGATAAGCTTTACCGCACAGCGATACAGCTGTTAGACACTTCTAGGCCAAAGATTAGACAGGTCGCGGTCCTTATCGGGGTCATGGTTTCGTATAGTCCAGCTATTCTATACGGAGCGGCACACATAAAATCCCTCGAAATTGATAAAAATTTGGCGCTGGCCCGCGCAAAGGGAAACTTTGAAAAGACCATGTTTATTTCGGAGAACGGCCTAGCCGACATTGATTGGTGGCTAAACCACTTTGACCATTCCCCCAATCCCATTAGAATGGGAGAGCCTGACACTACCGTTACCACTGACGCGTCTCTCCAAGGGTGGGGAGCACATCAAAATGATGTAGCAACGGGAGGAAGAGTGGGCTAGAATCGGAACTCCCCGATCATATTAACGTTCTAGAACTAAGGGCCATTTACTTGGGATTAACCAGTCTAGTAAAAATACCCAAAAATAATGTACGTATCCTCACGGATAACACCACAGCTATGGCTTATGTCAGAAATATGGGAGGTACAAAATCGATTAAATGTAATGCAATGGCACTTCTCATTTGGAACTGGGCTCAAACCTTTGATGTCTGGTTAACTGTTAATCACATTCCAGGCACACAAAATTGTCTAGCTGACAAGATGAGTCGCCAGTTCCATGATCACTTAGAGTGGTCACTTAATCCATCCATTTTCAAACACATTTGTCACACATGGGGTTCACCTCAGATCGATTTGTTCGCTTCGCGTAATAACTTTAAAATTCCAAAATATGTTTCGTGGCACCCGGAACCCAATGCTTGGCACATTGATGCCTTCTCCCTAAAGTGGCGACATCATTTCTTTTACATTTTCCCCCCCTTTACTATCATTAGCAAAGTCGCCAGAAAGATTCAAATGGAGGGGACACACGCCATACTCATCGTCCCCGAGTGGCACACGCAACCGTGGCTACCGACGTTACTAGCCACAGCCAAAAGCAGCCTTCGCTTCCCAAGATTCCGAGGAAACCTCAAACATCAGGGACCACTAGAACGCCACGGAAACGTGTCGACAACTCCGTTAGTGGCATTCCTTTTTTAAATAAATATTTAGAACAGTTTGGCTTAGACAAAATTACACAACAGCGTTTGGTTGATGATGCGTGGAGAAAAGGAACGGTGAAAATGTATACTACGTATTTAAAGAAATGGGGTATTTATTGCCTGCTTAAGAAAGTCAAGCCAATGACTCCCACAGTATCCCAGGTAGGACTCTTCCTACGTTACCTAGAGGACGAAGGCCTAGGATATGGCGCTATTAACGCTGCCAGATGTGCTCTGTCGATAATCCTACCGCGGGTTAATGGACAAACAATGGGTAAACACCATGTTATTTGTTGGATCATACGATCAATTTATCAGAGGAATCCGCCTAAACCCAAATATAATAGGTTTTGGGATGTTTCTCTAGTGTTCAACCTCTTCAAGAAATGGCCAGAAAATAAGTTTCTGGACGTTAAACTTTTAGGTTTCAAAGTCGCAGTTTTGCTTCTCCTGGTCACTGGACACAGAGGCCAAACTATAGTTGCCCTGTCGCTGAATGGTCTAGAAATTGACAGTAAAGAGGCCACGTTTGATTTATCAACTTTATTAAAATCAAACCGATTAGGTGACCCCCTTTCTACGATAGGGGTGTCCAGTTTCACTCAGGATCGCAAGTTATGTGTCGTATCTGCGATACGAAATTATATATCCAAGACAAGATTAATAAGAAACTCAAGACAGCTATTGGTCAGCTTTATTAAGCCACACAAGGCCATTTCCAGGGATACCCTCGCCCGATGGACAATGAATGTGTTAAAACTGGCGGGAGTAAATACAGACAGGTACTCATCGCACTCTACACGTGGTGCAATGGTGTCCAAGGCAAGATTGCTAGGCATCTCCGTTAAACGGATCCTAGCTCACGCGGGATGGAAAACCGCTACTTCGTTTGCTAGACATTACCACAAACGACTAGAGAAGCCTCAGCCGATAGCGCACAGGCTACTCACCAACTGAAAGAGAGAGGTAAGAAAAACATTGGTTTTTCCTCTTTTTTGCCATACAAATCGCTTTTCCATTGTTGCATACATAAGACATAATCACTAAAGAATAATAACAAAACAAGAATATCAGGATAAAAATTATTTTACGTAAAGGTCTCCCTAGCCTACGGCTAGCCAGAGGCGGCATACCGAGGTAAAATAGATTAGTTAGACGAATCTTACCTGGGTATAGATGATGGATAACTATTGTTTTACCGAGGTAGAAGCCTCGGTTAGACGTGGGCGAGGGCCCACCCACCACGCCCTGCCACGTCTAGTCAATCACTCAATTTAGCATGAGGTCACTTGACCTTAGGTTGTTTTTTAGAATCATTTTTATCCTGAATTAGTAGGTAAAGATTGCTGGACCCGGATGTGCTTCCTTCTCCCTCGCCCACGTCTAACCGAGGCTTCTACCTCGGTAAAACAATAGTTATCCATCATCTATACCCAGGTAA